>JASDQU010408767.1:0-10556 GCA_032191745.1 Picea mariana
CATAAATAAAATGCTAGAAATGGCAGAATAACAGTAAAATATCCAACATAATCTTCACAATAACACAGAAATGATATAAGAATAGCAATAGAAATAACACTTTGATTCAGAAAGAAATGTTCATAGACCTCTTCGAGGGGGCAACCTCCAATCGAGCAACATTCTATTACAATAATCTTCAAGCTAGGGTTTTCATACCCTTGACCCTTATTTATACTAAATATGTCTATTAAGAGAAACATCTGGAGGAAGATCCTTCTAGAAGCGGAAGCTTCTATTAGGTCTTCTTACATCCGCCTTATTCTATTTTATTGAAAGGCCTTATTGATATTGACCTTTATTACATCCGAATACATTGATCTACCTATGTGTAGATTAGGACCTTAACAGGATCACATTGTGAAGAAAGATATATTGAGCAACTTAATGACATTAACTTCCAACATCAATTTTGTTTCAAAAAAGTTGATGGGAAAACACTTGTATGGGGAAATCAGTATTCAACTACTACAGAATGGGGGGCTTCATGAGGTTTATCATTTTTGAAGTTCATTCTAGATTGCCCGATATTTGCATCAAATTTATTATTTTTACATTTAGTTATTGAAATCCATAATGCACAAAGGCATAATAGAGATGTATATTATTTTGAATGCCTGGAAGAAATTTAAAAGTCCATTAAGTATAAATATGAGTACTTTGATGTTGTTGATTATGTTTGGTGGGAGTCTTTTTTCAATAGTCAAAGTGACATAATTTCAAGCTCAACAAATGAAGATACAATGTTGATGACTCCATTTCATTGGCCACAAAATATTCCAAATGAGTCTGAAGAAACAAACATTGTTGAAGTTCAAGAATCTCAAGGTGTTATTGAGATTACACAAGCAGAGGAAAGAGAAATGTATATTGGTTCGTGAAGGTCACGTGCACAACATGAAGCCATGGAAGACTTTTACATGGGTTCAGTATAAGATATTAAGGAGGGTAGCATGATTGAAGTTTTAGTGACTGAGGATCCACATGGTTATCCGTTATGGATAGGAAAGGTTATAAAGATTGAGAAAGAAAATGATGATGTGGTTTCAATTGAAGTGCATTGGTATGCAACAAGTACACACCCATTCAATAGTGTGTACAATCCAGAGATGGTGGTTGAGAAACATGTCAATAGAAAGAGAAAAAGAAAGGGTCAAAATACAACAAGTCGTCGCACTGACCTCTTAAAATTAGACGATGTTGACATACTTGTTTATGACTTCAATTTGACAAAGAGAGAAACTCTTTGCTCCAAGACAACAAATATTATCAAGAGGTTGTTGTCGCAAGAAATAAATGCAAGAAGGGAGTCTGTTGAACCTACTCATAGATCAAAAAGGCATTTGACATATGAAATGTTGGGAATGCATGTAGACTCATATGATGCATTCATTGACAATAGAGAAGAGTATGGATCATATGCATCTTCATCAAAACATTCATCTGAAGACAATGTAGACTCTGATGGTATTTCAGAAACCATGAGTCAATCTGAATAAGTGTATGGAACATTTTAAGAATTTTTGATCCATATGATGTTTGTATGGTAACTAAAAAAGAGCATTGAACTTACATATGATCTTACATGAAGTTATGAATCTTTTGTTATGTTTTATGAATGATATGTTTTTTTTTATTATGGATAATATAATAAAATTTCTTATCTCATATGTTTTGAATATGGTCAATATAACAATACTTTTAAGAAATTATTTATGTTTCATTTAATGTAACTTGTATTTACCTTTTTATTATTAAAAGGAAAAAATTATTAAAAAGTGTTGTTGAATTTTTAAAGTATATTGTGATATTTTCATGGCATTATGTATTACCTTGTTCTTTGTGTGATAATAACATTTAAAAAGTAAACATTTAAGGGTTTCTTTTGTGATTTTGTTTACAGTAATGATGAGGTCTTTTACCACATTATAAAAATGTGTCATTTTAATACCCCAATTTTAGAATGGGTACTATCGGTAGCAGTATTTTTCAATTTGATGGTTGATTTTAAGGTTTTGGTTTTAATGGTACCAAGTGATAAAAATAAGATTTCAAATGTTCTCAAAATTTAATGTTTTGAAAAAAAATTAAAAATCAAAAACATCTTTTTTGTTTTTAGGTGTTGATTTTAAGGTTTTTCTGAGCTACTGTCTAAGTTTTGAAGGCTATGTTTGAAAAATGTTGTAATTTTGACCCCGTTCTAAAAAATGGTACTACTGGTAGCACCACTTTTTGATTTGGGGGTTGATTTTGATGGTTTTTATGAAAAAATATGGGTTTTTTGGGCTAGAGCTTTCGTTTTGAGGTCATAGTTCTCATTAATTTGGTAACTATGTTGGAAGTGTTGAGATGCAATTGGATGCCTTGGAGATAAAACAATTCTTGCAAAAAATTGCTAGTAAAAGTGGGATCTTGGTTAGAGACAATATAATGAGGCATGCCATGAATCTTGAAGATATTATCCATGAAAATTTGAGCCATTGAGGCTGTGAATGGGTGTTAGAGAGCACAAAAATTAACATATTTGGAAAGACAATCAACTACCACCATGATAACTAATCTGTTGCTCGATTTAGGTAACCCAGCAATGAAGTCCATAGAAATATCCTCCCAAATAGTCGATGGAATTGGGAGTGGTTGGAGTGTTCCCGAGGTATTGATTGTTTCTCCCTTATTATGTTGATAGACATGAAATTTAACCACAAAGGTGTAGACATCGTGTTTCATATCATCCCAGAAAACAAAGCGTTTAACCCTTTCGTATGTTTTGGTGAACCCTGCATGTTGGTTGTGGGGGAAGCATGAAGTTCTAAAAGCACCTGAGATTTAAGTTGTGACTGTTTTCTGAGATACAAACGGCCTTTATAGCGAAGCTCATTATTGTGCCAAGAGTACCCTGGAGAAACTAGAGAATTGGCTTGCAACTGTTGGATAAGGCCATAAATTTTGGCGTCTTCCAGCCATTCCTCGTGAGCAGCTTGGAGCCAATTTGGTACAATGAAGAAGAGAAAAAAAGGGATCCTTCATCTTCATACTTCCAGGAAAGGGTGTCAACAACCACATTTTTTGTTCCCTTCTTGTAAATCATCTCATATTAATCATATCCAAAGAGTTTGGTGACCCATTTTCGTTGCTATAGGGAGGAAATTTGTTGTTCCAGAAAATGTTTGAGGTTCTGATGGTCGGTTTTAATTTGGAAGCCTTGGCCCAATAGATAAGGATGTCATAGATCCATAACATGAAAAATAACCAACATTTCCTTTTCATATATTGATTAGCCCAAATGGCACTCTGAAGGTTGTTTGTTGGTGAAGGCCATTGATCGTCCTTCTTGCATGAGAACTATACCAATTCCTTTCCCGGACGCATCACATTCAAGGACAAAAGTATTTTTGAAGTCAGGAAGGGCTAGAAGAGGAGTTGTGCACATAGTCTCTTTCAAAGCATGGAAGGCTTGATCAGTTGTAGGAGTCCAATTGAAAGAGTTCTTTTTTAGGAGAGCAGTGAGAGGTGCTACGACTTTTCCATAGTTCTTAACAAAATTTTGATAATATCCCATTGAACCCAAAAAACCACACAAACTCTTTATATTTTTGGGGTGATTCCAATCTTGCATAGCTTCAATTTTCTTAGGATCCACCTTGACACCATCCTTGACAACAATATGGCCCAAATACTCCACTTTTGAGGCTCCAAAGGAACATTTAGATTGTTTGAGGAAAATTTGATGTTGAGAAAGGAGATGGAGAACTTGATCCACATGGGAAAGATGGGTGGTCCATGTTTTACTATAGATGAGAATGGAATCAAGGAAAACAAAGACAAAATGATGGAGAAAAGGACGTAATACATGATTCATGAGACTTTGGAAAGTGGGGGGGGCATTGCACAGGCCAAACAACATGGCCAAGAACTCATAGTGGTCCTCATGAGTGTGAAAGGTCATCTTGGGAATGCCATCCTTTTTCATACGTATCTCGTGGTAACCAAAACGAATATCAAGTTTAGTAAAGTAGTGAGCACCACTAAATTCATCCAATAGATCATCAATGTCAGGAATAGGAAACTTGTCTTTGATGGTGAGTTTGTTGAGAGCACAAAAGTCAGGACACATGCACCATGTGTCTTCTTTCTTGAGGACCATGACCACAGAAGAAGAATAGGGGTTGGTACTATGGCGGATGACACCCATGTCAAGAAATTCTTGAACATTTTTCTGAATTTCATTCTTCTGGGCAAAGGGATGATGATATGGGCATACATTGGAAGGAAGACTGCCTAAAACTAGAGGAATGGAATTATCATGAACATCATGTGAACGAGAAAGGCCATGGGGAGTGGAAAAAATAGTGTGGTGTTTGAAAATTATAGATTGGAGGTTAGGATGCACAGATGGTGTCTAAACTGCTTGAATGGCATTGAGTTGGGAAATAATGTCAGAATGGGATTTTTTGAGGAGATTTTCCATTCGATAGGAACTGATGATATCATGGGAGCCTACTGTGACATCTTGGAACTTATACTATTGGCCATCCTATTGAAACTGTGTGGTCAATTCCTTAAAATCCATGAGGATGGGACCGATAGTGCGTAACCATTATGCACTTAACACAATGTCACAAACACCCATGTCAATATAGAACATATGAGATTTTAGGTTGTACTAATCAATTTGGAGACACACATTTTCACAACGCCCTCCACATTTCATGGAACCTCCATTAGCAATCATGATTTGAAAATTGTTGATTGCATGGATATAGCAATGGGTTTTATGAGCAATGCATCGATGAATTAAATTATGAGTGCTACCACTGTCAATTACGATGATGAGCTTATGGGTTTTAATGTAGCCAATTAGCTTGAGGGTTTGGAGAGCAAAGAAGCCAGTGAGTGAATTCAAGGAAATGACTGGTTCAACTTCTAGTGGACCAGATGACAGAGTGATAGGATATGGCTCGAGTAGCTCTACTGCATGAGAAGCCTCGATATCTTCTTTAGCAACATCCTCATAGATGGACATGAAAAAATTATGTTCCTTACACTTATGCCCCAGAAGATATTTTTCATCACAATTTTAGCAAAGACCTTTGAGTTGGGTTTCAACCATTTCTACTTGGGTTAATTTTTGGATCTTGAGAAGGGTGGGATGAGGGGTAGGAATGGGAGGGCGAGGGCAAGGAGGGAAAGAAGATTTGTGGTGTTGGGAAAAAAAACATGTTGGGCTTCCTTGGCACGTTGAGTAGCTTCCAACCAAGTCTAGGGGTGAGTCATGAGGAATTGGGCTCAGATGTCATCCTTGAGGCCACTAATAAAAAATTCTTGGAAAAAATTATCAGACATGCCCTCTGTTCTAAAAGATAATTTCTCAAATGAAGTTATAAAATCTTCCACTATGAATGAATGTTTCAATATGGTAGGACAACCCAGGGAGTGTGTATCAATGTCAAAGAAGTCATAAAGTTCAACCACAAACTGTGTCGAAGACACATATCATTGGCATCATTTTCAATGCCATTTCCAACATTCAGGGTCTAAATAGAGGACACTGTAACGAAGTTTTTCCAAGTCATCAGTGAGTCCATGCAAGGAGAAGTAGTGTTCCATTTGAGTGATCCAACCATCGAATTTGTTCGCCTCCACTCATGGAAGACGTAGATCACGATGAAAAGAGTTGGACTGAAACTATTGGGAATTAGAGGAAGTGGTACCTTTGAGGTGAGAAGGTTGGTTAGATGAGGAATAGAGTCCAGAAATGGGCATCTTTTTCTAGGACCTTGGCAAAAAATGAGTCAAGATGAGACTCAAGGTGGGATTCAAATTGCCTGGCAAGGTGGGAACTGATGTCCTTATTCAGTTCCTCTTCTAGGTAGTCCATATTAGAATCAATGTGGGTAACTATGTGGTTTTCAAGTTTTTGGTTGTAAGTGTTGGCCATGGTGAGGGGAAAACACAGGAAGAGGTGGGAAAGAAAGGTGGTTAAAAAGGATGGGTGGGTCCATGAAAAAACAAGGATAAGAGATGATAGGTATCACTGTGATTAGGACAAAAAGAGGATCCCGATGGGATAGGTACCAAGTAGGGGTTCCTCAAAGGGGTCAGGACCACATGAAAAAAAATGGCTAAAAAATGATAGGTATCACTCCGATCAAGATTAAAAGTGGAGTACAATGGGATAGGTCTCAAATAAGGGTGCAAATTTGTAACATGAAAAAATGTGTAGTAATTTTGCAACTAAAATGCAAGAGGTAAAGTTGCACGGCAATAGATCTTGTCTATTTTGTTTATGTTTTCGTCCCAAGGGTTAGGGTATTCATAGTTTCTATAGACAAGGGGTTTTTATAGCTCTCTGATATACATGTGAAGTCTGACAGTAGTACTCGACCCAATATCTCAAGGCACCAACTAAGGAGGCTAGATTGTTCCCTTAGTCGTACTACCCGACTACCTAGGTACTAGAGAGTATATTCCCGAGTGTTGTTCTCAATGGAAGTATAGAAGTCATGAGGTCAATTGGTTTATATAAAGAGGGCTTTAGGATATCTAGGTCGATTCGAATACAAGTGTTTTGTAATGCGCTACCACTCGAAGGGGTACCAACAGGGGTTACAAGGGTAGCCAACAATGTGCGCTTGAGTACCACTTGTAATTCATGCGTGTATGTTTCCCTAACTGCATATTTATGCACTGAAAAACATATCCTTGTAGATTTAAGATGTCAGAATACGTCTCTAACCTAAAAAAGATAACCCAAAATTTTCTACTAAGGAAAGTGATTTGATACAACTTGTATGGTACCAGATCTATTATAATAGCCGAAAACAAAAATATTGCAGAGAATAACAATGGAACAACATAATATATGAAACCACAACACCAAAATAATACCTTTATTGATAGGAGACAATGTTCACTTGCCTCTTCGAGGGGGAAACCTCCAATAGAACAACACTATATTAAAATAGTTCTTAAGAAAACAATTTTAATGAATGCTACTCCTATTTATACTAATTCTATCTTCTAAAGATCCTTCTAAAGGAAGATTATTCTAGAAGCAGAAGCTTCTATTATGAATTCTTACATTGACTTATTCCAATTTATTAAATAGGCCTTATTAACTAATCTCAGCCTTTATTACATGGAAATATATTATTCTATCTATGTGAGGAGTTAGGGATATTAGATCCCTAACATAGTGCTACCTGGGAGGACTACATCTCACATCTCAGGTAGGTGTTAGAGATTCCGAAGAAGAATCAACAAACCTCAAGAAATATGATTTGTCTTAGAAGTCTTTGGTGTATTTGGGGTATGTGATTGGTGGAGGGGAGCTCAAGATAGATCCCCCAAAAATGGAGGCATCATAAAATGGACAATTCCTACAAATGTCGTTGAAGTTAGTTGTTTTTTTAGGGTAGCACAATACTTTTGCATGGACCAGATTCATAGATATTGACACATACTCACTACCAGGCTGCATAGAAAACATTAGGAAAAAATGGATATCTTTTCTTCCACTCATAGAAATGTTAGAAATACAGAATCATGGATGAATAAAATAAAACATAGAAGATACAATTCCATCATAAAAAGAAGGTTTCCTTCTAGGGAAAATACCCTAACACAACTTATATCGTCAGATTTGTGACCTTATAATGAAAAGGCTAGATTGATTACAAAATTGAAATATTTTACAAGGAAATTTTCCCAAAAATTTCCCTTTGGGCGCGTTTCCTTAAACCCCTGCCTGAGGGGGGATCTGTAACACCTTGTTTCCCCCAGTTTGTAAAAATAACTGGACTGGCCAAGAACTGTGGCAAACTCAGAAATGTGAATATGTGATGTGAATGGACCTTGTGGAAAAGGTCGATGAATGTGAATAATATTATGAATTTATATTGTAGGACTGCTGAGAGGGGATATGCTGAAAAGAGACCACGATGGCTGCATAAAGGTGATGGAGGGCACCTGGAAATGTGGCGTTAACTTCCACCTAAAATTAATACCGTATTTGGACTTCACTAGCCCGGAGAACCAAAAGCGGCTCGTTGGCCTCGAATTAAATGTCTCGCAGGCTGGTAGGTAGATGGCTCCTCAAGAACTAATGAGGGATGGGAGGTGAACCACCCATCCATAGAGCCGTCAGGCCTAACCAGCGTGAGGGAAATTACTCCACATGAAACCTCGCAAGAGGATAAGGCATGGGGGAAAAGTGATGCAGGAGCATCGCTCCCTCAATCAAGCGAGCCAGCGCGTGGAAAGAGGACACAGCTGGACAGCGCCAGCATTCAAAATTTTGAGCATTGTAATATGGCGGCGCTAAACATTAATTAGATTGATGTGATGAAGCGCATTTGTATATGTAATGGACCTTGAGTGGATAAACTCTCGTCCTTAAGTAGCTGAAGCATTTACTTAGAATTAATGCAGGTAGATAGGGAATTAACTGTAGATTAGACGGTTTATCTTTCGAGAGGGAAAACGAAGTATAGACACCCTCCCTTGTATCATTGTAACATCCTCATTCATTCATTCAGCATTAGAGAGAAGAAGGGAGAGCAGAGTAGAGAGTCTGTGAAGAAACCTCCATGTACAGTTATTGAATTAATAGAAAGAGCTTTGATTCAATCCCATGGACTCGTTTGATCTCTGTGTGTTGTTAGTACTGTTCTTGTGCATGTTTGCTTCTTTCTATGCTTATCTTTTATATGCTGCTTATGTGATTGCGTATCAGGTTAGAAACCTGAGAGAATGAGTTTCAATTGTTTCTCTTCTTAGGCCAGGATATTCCTGCATCGAGTGCAGTTGAATACCTCCGCATAGAGTGCTTCGAGGAGGCTAAGTAGTTAAACCTTTGTTCCCATTTCATTCAGAGTTGGGTTGAGTTATTCGAGCCGTGCAGGCGAGTGCAGGTCGAATCTGAGTCNAGCCAGCGCGTGGAAAGAGGAGACAGCTGGACAGCGCCAGCATTCAAAATTTTGAGCATTGTAATATGGTGGCGCTAAACATTAATTAGATTGATGTGATGAAGCGCATTTGTATATGTAACGGACCTTGAGCGGATAAGCTCTCATCCTTAAGTAGCTGAGGCATTTACTTAGAATTAATGCAGGTAGATAGGGAATTAACTGTAGATTAGACGGTTTAGCTTTCGAGAGGGAAAACGGAGTATAGACACCCTCCCTTGTATCATTGTAACATCCTCATTCATTCATTCAACATTAGAGAGAAGAAGGGAGAGCAGAGCAGAGAGTCTGTGAAGAAACCTCCATGTACAGTTATTGAATTAATAGAAAGAGCTTTGATTCAATCCCATGGACGCGTTTGATCTCTGTGTGTTGTTAGTACTGTTCTTGTGCATGTTTGCTTCTTTCTATGTTTATCTTTTATATGTTGCTTATGTGATTGCGTATCAGGTTAGAAACCTGAGAGAATGAGTTTCAATTGTTTCTCTGCTTAGGCCAGGATATTCCTGCATCGAGTGCAGTTGAATACCTCCGGATAGAGTGCGTCGAGGAGGCTAAGTAGTTAAACCTTTGTTCCCATTTCATTCAGAGTTGGGTTGAGTTATTCGAGCTGTGCAGGCGAGTGCAGGTCGAATCTGAGTCTCAGTAGTAAGTCTGAGAAGAGACAGGTTGAAGTCGTTGCGAGTATGGATGCACGGGACCTAGAAGACTTCAATATTTTCAGAAGTGATTGAAGGCATAGCATAAAGAGCGTGTTCGAGGAATCCTCGGAGGAGTCCGAGTTGACAGAGCAGTTCAGGAGGGATAGTTATTTTGTTTCGCTGTGAAGTCGACCCTTGCAGAGGTCTCACAGAACAAAGGTGGCGAACAGGAAACTCTTCGACAGGAAGAGAATTGGCGACTTGAATCGTCGTGAGAAATCACTAAGACCAAAATCTGACTTGTGGGCCAGGTGTATCGGGGTTCGCAAAGGGAGACTTTTGCTTCTCATAGAGGGAGTTACGAGAAGGCGAAAAGCGATGTCCCGGAAAGTTGTGCCTGATGCGCGTCGGGAAAATTGATGTGACAGGTGGCCTCGCGACCTCGCGCTCTCGTCACTCCCGAGATCATACCTGAGGTATCCAACCCTTGAGACCTGCAACTAGAAACTGGCTCCCAAATCCCCGAGACTCGACGCTCCTGGTCAACATTGACTCCTTTTCGGTATATCGGGACCTCGCGCCATCGCGACTCGCGACTAGCGTTTCTCTGTCTTCAAGCTCTCATCTTCCGAGACCCGAAATGCCGAGAGGCCGATGACTCAGAATCTCGCAACCTCGCGCTCTCGTCACTCCCGAGATCAGACCTGAGGTCTCCAACCCCTGAGACCCGATATCCCGAGGCCACCTGCACATCAATTATCCCGACGCGCATCAGGCACAGCTTTCCAGGACATCGCTTTTCGCCTTCTCATAACTCCCTCTACGAGAAGAAAAAGTCTCCCTTTGCGAACCCCGATACACCTGGCCCACAAGTCAGATTTTGGTCTTAGTGATTTCTCACGACGATTCA
>JASDQU010408774.1:0-10556 GCA_032191745.1 Picea mariana
GAGAATCGGGAGTCGAGGAGACAAGTTTCTCGACATCACGATCACCGAAATCGTGATAGGGAAAATCCCAAAAGGAAAAAGGAAAGGTCAACGTTGACTATTGTTGGGTTTCGGGGATTCGAGAGACCAACGCTTGACCACTGGATTCGCGAAGTTGTGAAATCTGATCTCCTAAGTGCAAAGAGGGGATCCCGTGAGAGTTGTTGTGGGTGCAGATTTCCCGATAGGGAAATAGAAGAGTCGTTTAGAGTTCTTCGAGTCAGTGGTAAAGGAAAGATCATGTGCTGACGTGGACCTTCCGACCTGTGGGTTGTGTAGGGAGAGTGTGTCGGCGTCAAATTGGCAAAATGAGTGAATGGTTCATTGGGATCATTTAAATCAGTCACTGTGAACTTTAGATAATGTTCACGATTTACCTTGATTCTGTTAGGATTTCCATTCTCGGGCAGCCACAAGTGAGACCAATCCATTGCAAAATAGCCATGTAATTGTTCTGACCAATCTCTACTCAAAAACAAACCATAAACTTCTGGGATATCTACAACAATAATATCAATCACTTGATGAACTTTAGGATTAGACAACAATCTTATAAGCACATTTTTCAATTCGCCTATCACTTTAACACTAGTTCGATTAAGCTGAATAATTTTCAAGTTGGATAGTTGAACTTCACCATTAATCTTTTGACAGATAGACCAAGGCATCACGTTAGATGACGCACCTGAATCTACCATACAGTTATGTACATTCCTATTGAAATTTTCAAAAGTCAACAAAAAGGGAGGGACATTTCTGCGAGTACTAACAGTAGAAGTTTGTTGTTTTTTAATCGCGGCCTCTGAAACTAGTTTATCTACATTTGTTACATTATTTAGAAGAAGGTATCTTTTATCATGAGGCTCGGATGTAGTTTTGGCAGAGGCATTCTAAGGAATTTTGGGGCTGTTTTGAACACCTTTGTTGCTGTTCGGATTGCTATTTTTGTTGTTTTCTGCAATATTCTGCAGCATTTTTTGCAGAAGAAAAGGGAATTTTAATAATTCGTAAACAGAAATATTATCCCTAAGATTTTTTAGATCTTCAATTAAATCATAATCTAAACTTGGGTTTACTGAATTTTGTTTAGTCTCAATCGATTTAGACTGTTTTTTAGGCAAAGTCATCGTAATTTTAGAAGAAGGCTTATTTTTTGTCTTGCTCCTAGTATTGTAAGAGTACATTGTTTCGAAGTTAGCTTGAAAGATGCTATCCGAAAAATTTCCGAAGATGTTCGGAGAGGATTCATCTTCTTCTATTGTCTCTTGTTCGGCTACCTCTTCAGGAATCTTGGGAAGGAATCAAGTTATCGTGTGCTTCTAGGATTGTTTGAATAGAAAAATGTAGGCTTTCTAGATTTAGGCCTTCAGCATTTGAGTTAGGTCGATTGGTGGGAAAACGCTTCCTAAAAGGGGGTTTGTGAGGCCCTTTCCTTGAAGAAGCTTCTTCAACCAACCTTGGTTGGACAATTTCTGAATGACTTTCTGTAAGTTTTCTAAATCCGAACTCTCAAGTTGAGCTTTGTTTTGGGAAGGTCTAAGAAGGATTTCGATTTTCTTTTTGGAAGATGAACTAGTCTCTATCTCGTTACTATTAGTGTCTTTTAAGCTGAGAATATCTTTCTCGATCTAACTGGCCTCTTCGAAGGCTTCTAACAATGTGGCTTTCTTGGATCTCTTTACCCAAATGGTTATGTTTTGATGTAATTCTTTCGTGTAGTATGCGACAATAAGATTCTCGGAAGGCATCGAATCTGTGGGGATTCGGTTCTTTAGTGTCAGGAACCTTTGATTAAAGTCTTTAATTTTTTCTTTGGGGTTCATTTTTAAACTAGAAATCTCCATGACTAGAACTTCAGGAGACTTGTCGTCTCTGAACTTCTCAAGGAAACAGGATTCAAATTTCTCCTGTGAAACGATGGTGTGGAGCTGTAGGGAAAAGTACCAGGTAGAGGCATTGCCTTCAAAGGTGTAGGGAAACAATCTACAGACTACTTCTTTGTGCTCAACACTACGGAGTCTAATGGCTAGCATAAACTTTTTGATGTGATCTTCAGCAATCTGTTTGGAGTCCGGGTCAAATTTAGGGAGCCATTTCTCCGGGTGTTTGGGCAAAGGATGCTAAGGCCCAGGTATGGCCACTGCATCTTGGTCGAGAAAGGGTCTGGTGGGATTGTTTAGATTGGCCATAGGTGTGGGTGGTGTCGAAGGCTGGGATGAGGAATTGCCTTCGTCTAAGGAATCTTCTCCATAAGAAGAAGGAGGTGAAGGGGGTGGTGATGGTGGAATACCAGATCCTCCTGCTGGAGGAGTGAAGATATGATCTGGATCTATAGGGTTTAAGGTAAGGTCAGTACCTCCAAGTTGTTCTCTGGTATCAAAGAAGTATAATGGTATATTCAAAGGTTGGTTTGGTTGTCTAATACGGGCTAAGGCACTGTGCGTTCTTATGAGAGATTGACGAACAATCTCTTGTATATCACCACCTAAATGATTTGGAGTTACTGGTTCAACTGTGATGCGTAGATCGTTGTTTGATGTGGTTGTTGTTTGAGGGACAATGTTTTCATCTGAATGACTTCTAGTTACTATAGGTGAGCGGGTAGGTGGGGGAGGAGTCTTACGACCTCCTCGTTCCATTAATAGTTTTCAGGCCCTCCTTCTAGCACGATTTGTTGACAGGCGAAATTGACTGCTCGTCAACTGGAGGAGTGAATCTGGTCTGGGGTTGTCTAATTAACCCAAGTCGTTTGGATTAATTCACTCTGATAGGTTTAGCGGCTCCGTTGGCCGATCTAAGTCCTAAAGAAAGTGAAAAAATAACTAAAGGAAAAACAATAACTTAATGAATAACAATCGCTGAAAACTGTATATACATCTGATATATAACTACAGTTTTACTAATTAATACTTAAAAAATAATTCTAGTTATCATATGCACAATATATACAAATAATTCTATTTCTAATATATATGTAATATGTACAAACTATGAATTTTAATCTAAATCCGTGAAAATCGAAGGTAATTTGATTTTTTTAAACAACAGTAAAGTTGTTATCTAATCTTTTTGATTTGTTTTCTTAGATGTTTATATTTAATAAATCGAATATCAAACTGTCTAATTAAACAAAAGAAATAACAGATGGTAGAAAGTGTTTTAACTACAGGGAACTTCTATATCCATTATACTAACGAAATCAAATAACAAGCTGACCTGTTATCTCATCCAATATTTGTTCAATGTGTAGCATCCAGTCACCTTATCTGATGAGGTAAACCTGCAACAGATCCTGAAATTGCTCCTAATAAATGTGAAGCAGTAATGATGGAGTTTGAATCATAATAACAGAACACATAATAGATGCAATCACAATAATCTTATGATTTTACAAGCAGCCACTATAAGATAATTCTTGTTGTGAGAACTTGTGTATAAACGTTTGATCGAAATTAGAGAAAAATCTCTTATTTCAAATTGAACGAATGACTACTATGTGTTATATCTGGGACATAAAAATATGGACAGTATATAATCTTTAATCATATCAACTGATAATAAGCCACGATGACAAAAGCAATCATAATCTATTAACAAATTGAAATAAACATGACTTGAAAAAACATTATACAGAAAAGTTACAGTTGTGATGTGTATTATATTTCATTCAAGTCTGTAGTGAAACATCCATAGTCTTGCCCCAGGCTGAGATGATCAATGTTTACAAAATAATAGGTTTATATAGGTTTTAAAAAACACAATTGTTTCTGTTGATAAGATCAAGTTTGTTTCAAAAATATGGGGGATGCAACCACCCTGATATCACTAAATAGCAAAAACTACCAACAGCCTAATCTATTTACTAAAAACACAAAGTTGATATGGATGGGAGATCTTCAACAATGCCTCATATCTTCTTGGAAATCAAGGGATCCTTAATCATTCTGAAAACAAATAAAAATGAGAAGGTTTCATATATATTTTCAATTGTTAAATCAAACAATTCAAATTTTTCTAACTGGCTACAGAGTCCCACAATTCTGTAGCTAGTTATATTAGCAAATACAATTATATTTTATTCAATAATCAAAGCAAACTAATCTTTATAAAAAAAATAATCTATTCAATCCAATCGTATATCCTAACTTAAGAGTGACAAAATCGTGCTAAAATTAAAAAGACAATCATACCTCAAATCATGGTATCAAAACTTATCAAGAAATTTTGGAGTTTACGATAGTTGTTCCTGCCTCTACATTCTTGAAAATGACATGGCCTATAGTTTTCAATCGTTTCTCCTTACCTTGGATAATAGACTCGAGTCTATTATTTTCATTTTTCAACCTATCGACTTGGTCTCTTAAAGACTTGAGTCGTGACTGTAGCAAAGGAACATCACTATAGTACCTGTCGATCCACGATCGACACTCATCGCACTGTGACTGTAGGGACTGTGCATTGGCACTGATAGCATTAAGGGTCGAAGAATCATCCATGCGAAAGGTAGGCTTGTCACAGAGTTGGATGCCAAGAAATTCGAGATTATCCTTTAGACATGGAGGCAGATTGTTTACATAGTTGTAGGGTCGGTCAGGGTAGAGCCCGTATGACACAGGGTCCTCTTTGGCCAAGAATTTCTCAATTTCTGAATCTGATTCTTCACTTACTTCAATCATGTTGATTGTGTCTGCACAGGGTTTCAATTTATTTCGAGCACATCGAGAAATTAGACGACCATCCCTTTTGTTCTTGAAATTAACATCAATACTTCCCTTTAGCTTCTTCCCAGTGGGTTTTTTAACATTTTTAGTGCTATCCTTTGGATGTGAACCCGGTTGATTGTCCTGTCAAGTGACATCAGGGTAGGTCAAGGGTTCATTATTAGGGGAGAGATCACAGGGCAAGAGCGATGGAGAAGAGGTTGTAGTGTTCACAAGGGTTTCAACAATGACCGGTTTATCTACCTGTCCCAACTCACCGTTGCCAAAGCCATTTCGTGAAATGAATGCATCCCAACAATCATTTTTTAATTGCAACTGGTGCATGAGTATAATTTTAATTAAAACATGATGGAATAAACTCGAATCATACCTCTGCTTCCTAAACCGTTTACCCATCTTATACAAACTTCTGAGAAGAAAGTAGGGCATATTCAATGAAAAACCAATGAAAATCATAAGCAAGTGAAAATGATATAGGAAAAATAATCTGAATCTTCCTTCACACGTAATGAATTGCTTCACAATAGCCAGTAGATCATGCCACCTAGGTTTTAAGGATGAAATTGGCATACCTCGATCGCAACTGGTTATTTTTCGTGAGGTGAACATCAAAGTCCAAGGGACCTCCTCAACTTTCGCATTCTTGAACCATTTCTACCCAACTGCTGGCAAACCCATGGCTTGGCTTAAGAACTATTTTGTTACCTCCAATTGCACGTCACCTATCTTTTCCCTACAGCCATCAAAATTCAAGGCAAACTCTTGGGCGACTTGAAGATTGAAACCCTTAAATTTTTCGATGAATAAATGCCAACCGCTCCTTTCTAAATCCTCCCTGGCGTTATCATATGATAGTAGGGTTTGGGTGCCATTTGGCTCGACCCTTACCACTGGAGCTATGCCGAATGGAAGGGAATCAACACAGAACTCACAGGTAGGGTTTGGTAAAAATCCACAGAGCCATAGCCCCGAGCCTCATCAAAACAATGTTGTGACAATACAAACAGTGGGCAGAGGCGTTAATCATAATGCGTGCGAGCAAAAATCGTGAAGCCTGAGACCATACTCGAGAGTGGTGGTATATTGTAATTCATATGCCACCTTGTCATTGGGTACATATTAGGATCAGATCACTTTGAAAACCATGGTAGGCGCATTCATAGATTAATTACAAAGGTAAGCGCATCGAATAAAAGTTGAATAATTCAAAATTTCATGAATCAAAAATCCATCAATATCAATATAAAAAATCGAATATTAATGAACGAAGGTCTTGCACTTATGAAACCAAGGCATTCTTAGAACTGGAAGGGTCATAAACAAGGAGGACAACATATTCATAGAAAAAATATGACAATTCTATAATAAACCATATGAGCAGTTTTCCTTTAATCAAAAATCAAAACAAAAATGTCAATTCCAGCTGCGAGTTTTCATGCTTACAGTCATGAACACAAAAATTGAAAAGAAGATATGTAAAAAGAGACAAGTGACAAGTGTCGTTTAGTGACAATGCTCATGACGAGTAATGAAAATTTAGAGACCCTGTGTAGGCAGCTTATAAACAATAGAAAATATATTATTGCTGCCAACAGGTCTCTTTGTTGTTTTTATAGTATTTTGATAGAATTATCACCCTTTAGAAAAGGCCTCAAGATATAATACAATTTCTTATTTTCTAATGAGATCTAGAGTGAACATGATTCACATGGTTAAGCAAGATTTGGATGTGCCCAAAATATGAATATAAAATGCAGTTCTATTGCATCATATGGATACATAGATTATATCTTCTCTTATATTGGTGTTCACAAAAACATTTGATTTTGTGATTGTGTCTAAAGTTTTATATTGTCATTTTTTACACTTTGAAATTCCTCCAAAGAAAAAGTAGTTCAATGGTTATGAATTTTTATTATTATTAATGCATATATAACCCATCAAAAGGTTATATTTAAAATTAGAGTATTCTTATTATTGTTTTTGTTAGAAAAACAGGATCGCAGAGCAATAAAATAAAACAAATGAAGAAATAAAACACAGAAGATACATAATACAATAGAGACACAAATATACGTGGTTCACCCAATGTGGGCTACTTCCACCAGAGAAATTGCCAAGTCCTTCCTTATTATTATACAGCAAATGAAGGGATACAACCTACAGCACACCCAATGTAACTTCCTTCTTTCTCTCACAGTCTCCTCGCTCAGAATACAATATTCACAATGATACATAGCCGCAATACATTTCCATCATAAAAGATGATTTTCATATAGGAAAAAAAACCCTAACATAACTTCTACCGTCAAATCTACGACCTTATAATGAACAGTCGAGATTTACAATGAAATTACAATATACATTTACAAGGCAATTTTTCCTTCGGGGGCCCGCTTGCCCCCGGACCCTGTAGGGGGGATAACCCCTCCCTGCACTCCCCCACATGGAGTGTACATTCTTCCGGGGTGTAAAGTCTTCATGGGGTATAAACACGGTTGAAAACAAAGACCTTTGAATCAGGAAGATAATAAGGCTCCACAACCAATAATCTCCCACTTGGAGACTGATCTCAACAACTCCACCGTTGTTGTATCTGTTGGACTATGATCCTTCTTGGACCTGGAAAATTTCTCATCTTCACCTTCATGCGTGAAGACCAACTGAAACTGAGCAAGAACTCAGTTTCTCCCTGGTTACTCCCTTTGTTAACATGTCTATCGGATTCTGACTAGTGTGTATCTTTTCCAACTTCAAATGTCCATCTTCCAAGACAAATCGTATGGAATGTTACCTAAGTTTTATATGCTTAGTCTTTGAATGGAAGTTTGAGTTCTTTGAAAAATGAATGGCGCTCTCACTGTCACAATACAACCTATTATTCTCCTGCTTCTTTCCCAATTCCTCCATAAACCTCTGTAACCAAATCATCTCTTTACTAGCCTTTGTAGCAGCAACATACTTTGCCTCTGTTGTTAAAATTGAAACAACCTTTTGCATTTTTGAAATCCAACTTATTGTTGTTCCACCTATAGTAAAAGCATACCTTGTGGTGCTCCTCCTTCTATCTTTATCACCTACCATATATGAATCAACATATCCATGTAGAACAGTGTTTGAACCTCCAAAACATAATGCATGAGTAGAAGTACCTCTCAAATACCTGAGAATCCACTTTACTTCATTCCATTGTTCTTTACCTGGATTGTTTATATACCTGCTCATAACTCTCACTGCATGTGCAATATTTGGTCTTGTGCAAACCATCGCATACATCAAGCTACCAATTGTTGATGAATAAGGGACCCTGGACATGTATTATATATCCTCTTATGTATTGGGAAACATTTCATTAGTTAATTTGAAATGGTTGTCCAAATGTGTACTAACTGGTTTTTCATTCTGCATTTTAAACCTCTCCAACACCTTCTCTATGTACTCACCCTGAGACAATGTCAATTTGTGATTTTTCCTGTCTCTTATTATTCTCATACCAAGGATTTTCTTTGCGGCACCCAAATCCTTCATTGCAAACGAATTAGCTAATTTCTTCTTGATCACATTTATATCCTGCATATTAGACCCTACAACAAGCATGCCATCTACATACAATAGCAAGATAATATAGATGACATTTTCTAGCCTTTTATAATAAACACAGTGATCAGAATGATATCTACTATAACCTTGTTATGTCATAAACCTGTCAAACTTCAAATACCACTGCCTTGGAGCTTTCTTTAGGCCATACAAGCTCTTCTTCAACCTACATAACAAAGTCTCCTTCCCTTTGACCTCATACCCCTATGTCTTCTGCATATAAATCTCTTCCTCCAAATCCCCATGGAGAAAAGTTGTTTTTACATCTAACTGTTCAAGATGCAAATCTTCTATTGTCACAAGACTTAAAATAGTCCTAATTGAAGTCATTTTAACAACAAGAGAAAATGTTTCATCAAAATCTATACCTTTCTTTTGTGCAAACCCCTTTACAACAAGTCTAGCCTTGTACCTCTTTTTCCCTCCATATTCTTCCTTCAACTTGTATACCCATTTATTTTGTAATGCTCTTTTTTCTACAGGCAACTGAACCAAATCCCAAGTCTGATTATTTACCAAGGAATCCATTTCATCTTTCATTCCTTGCTCCCACTTCTTTTTAGTGTCTACCTACATTGTCTCTTCATAACATTTTGGTTCACCAAAATCAGTCAACAATAAATAATACAATGAAGGAGAGTATTGTTCAGGGGGTATACTTAACCTGGTAGATATTCTAACAAAACTTGCAGGAGTTTGAGGTACCTGCTTCTCCTATTGATGTACATTTTGATTTTCTAGTACCTTTGGAGTTTTTTTTTTAGTAATCTCATCAAGCACTGTGTATTCTAGTTTTTCTTTTTCTTGTATCTTTCCCTACAACTGATCTTTGTACATGACCTTCTCATTGAATATGACATATCTACTCCTAATGATTTTGTGATTTTCATAATCCCATAAACGATAACCAAAATCATTAACATCGTATCTAATAAAGGTACACTTCTTGGATTTTGCCTCAAGCTTTGTTCTATTTTCTTTATCAATATGGACAAATTCTTCACAATCGAGAGTCTTCAAAAAACAATAGTTTACCTTTTTACCTATCCATGCCTCCTCTAGAATTCCACCATCCAAAGAGATTGAAGGTCCTATGTTTATTAATTAAATAGCAATATCTACAGCATCTGCCCAAAACTGTAAGGGAAAACCAGCATGCAATCTCATACTCCTTGCACGCTCCATGATTATCATGTTCATCCTTTCTGACACAACATTTTCTTGTGGTGTTCCTGGAACTGTCTTCTCTCTACGAATCCCATGGTATGAATAGTATTCATCAAACTCCTTGCTGCAATATTCACCTCGATTGTCTGATCTTAGACACTTCAACCTTTTTCCTGTCTCATTCTAAACCAAAGCTTTCCATTTCTTAAAAGTATCAAAAACATCATATTTTATTCGAATGCAATAAACCCAAGTTTTTCTAGTTGCATCATCAATAAAAGGAACATAATAATGAGATCCACCAAGAGATTATACCTGATTTGGTCCCCATACATTTGTATGCACAAGCTCTAACCTTTCACTCTTATTTTCTTTTCCAACTCTGAGAAATCTTACTCTCTTTTGTTTTCCATAAACACAATGCTCACAGAAATCCAAATCAATTTGTTTAAGATCTGGAAACAAATTTATTTGTGAAGTATTTTCATCCCCTTCTCACTCATGTGTACAAGCCTATGATTCCACAATGTTGTATCCACTCATGTAGAAGCTAAAGAGATAGAAGAGTCAATATTACTAGTACATAAATACAATGTACCTACCTTCTCTCCTTTTGCTATCACCAATGATCCTTGGGTGACCTTCCACACCTTATCTGTAAATATGGATATAAAACCTTCACTTTCCAACTGCCCTATTGAAATTAGATTTTTCCTTAGATCTGGAGCATGTCTTACCTCTTTCAACAACCTTTGGTTTCCATTCCTTTTCTTTATTTTTACCTTTCTCATTCCAACAATTTTTCATGGTGCATCATCACCCAAATGAACCTGTCCAAAATCACCTTGAACGTAATCTAGAAAATGTTTCCTATGGGGTGTGGCATGAAATGAAGCCCCTAAATCTACTACCCAAGACTCGGAAATATTATCTACAGAAAGAATCAAAGAATCTGGTAACACATCACCTGTTACATTTGTTTCCTGATTTTTCTCTTGCTATCTATCTCTTTGTTTCTTTGGAGCTTTA
>JASDQU010408778.1:0-10555 GCA_032191745.1 Picea mariana
AGATAGTTGTCTATTCTGGCATACCAAGCTCTTGGAGCTTGCTTGAGTCAATATAAAGCTTTCTTTAGTCTACAAACATGAGTATCTCTGGAGCGTACTTCAAACCCTTAAGGTTGTTCAATGTATACTTCTTCTTCAATTGCCCCATTGAAGAAAGTTGCCTTTACATCCATCTGATGTAAACTCCATCCCATGGAAGCGGCAAGAGACATGATAGTTCTAATGGAAGTATATCTGGCAACCGGAGCAAATGTTTCGTCATAGTCTTCTCCCTCCTTCTGGGAGAACCCTCTAGCTACAAACCTTGCTTTATATTTATCCACGCTTCTGTCTGCTGCATGTTTAATCTTATATACCCATTTTGAAGTTACTGCTGATTTTTCTTTAGGTCTAGGCACAATTTCCCATACACCATTTTTCATGATGGACTAGTGTTCTTCTGTCATGGCTTCTTTCCATTGTTTCTTTTGAACTGCCTCTTCAAACGTGGTAGGTTCTTCGTCTAGAAGCTTTGTCATACATGCTACATAGTTGGAGAATCTTTTGGGCTTCTTACTTTTTCTGAAGGTCCCACTTGGGGCCTTGAGTCTTTCTGCTTCTTGTAGGGTAGCTTCAAGCCAAGCTGGTCGTTTCTTGGTCTTAGGTACAGTGTCTGAATCAATGGTCTCACATGGTTGCATCGAATGATCAAGTTGTTCCTTTTCTTCATTCTGGTTTTCTGGAAGACATGTGCCTTCTTCAATAGGATCTTCATACTCTTCTTCTTCTATAGTTTCTTCTATGGATTTCTTGAAAGCCATCTTTTCATTGAAGGTCACGTCTCTGCTGATTTTAATCTTATGTTATTCCGGGATATAGATTCTATAAGCCCTGGATGATTCACTATATCCCACGAATATGCCCTTCTTTCCTGAGGGTTCTAATTTATTCCTTTTGTCCTCGGGAATGTGAAAGTAAACAGGGCATCCAAAGATTCTTAAGTTTTCCACATTAGGTTTCTTTCCTGAGAAGGCTTCTTCTGGAGTCATATCCTTCAATATGTGGTGAGGACTTCTATTCTAAACATATATTGTTGTCATGGTTGCTTCTCCCCATAAGAACATAGATAAACCTTGATCGTTTAGTAGTGCCTTCACAGTTTCTTCAATAGATCTGTTCTTCCTTTCTGCTACACCATTTTGTTGAGGATTATGAGGAACAATCAGCTCCCTCCTAATCCCACGATTTGCAAAAGGCAATGAATTCCTTTGATGTGTATTCTCCTCCATTATCTGTTCTCAAGGTTTTGATTTTCTTGTTTGTGAGGTTCTCTATCTCTGCTTTGAATTCTTGAAACTTGCTAAATATTTCGTCCTTTGTCTTCAAGAGACATAGCCAAGTCTTTCTTGAGTAATCATCTATGAAGATTACGTAGTAAAGAAAACCTCCTAGTGATTTCACTGGCATCGGACCACAAACATCTGAATGTATTAGATCTAGAATCTCCTTAGATCTACTGTTGTTGGTTGGGAATGGTTTCTTGATATTCTTTCCAAGAGCACATCCTTTGCAAATTCCTTCATGTGTAGACTGTAATTCTGGTATTCCTTCAACCATCTTTTTGAGAAAAGGCAATGCTTGATAGTTAATATGAGCGTACCTTCTGTGCCAAAGTTCATTGGGATTGACTTCATCATGTACAAGAGTTTCTTCATTTTGTTCTAGTAGTCTATATAGATTTCGTTCACGGGTTCCAATAACCCTAGCATTCTCTATGCTAGAGTCTTTGTGCCAAGATAACACTTTTCCATCTACGAAAGCTATTTTGTTTCCTTTGTCTTCTAGGCAAGATATGTATACAAGATTCTTTTCTAAACCAGGTACATATAAGACATTGCTTAAATGAACATTGTTACCTGTTTTCAACTTGACGGAGGCTTGTCCAAATCCTTAGACTGGGTAAGTGCTTTTGTCTCCAAGCTCTACCTTGTACGATGTCTTCCTTTCATTTAGATTTGCGAGTCTGGCTTGATCTCTCGTCATATGCCTAGAAGCTCCACTGTCAATTATCCACATGTCATCTTCAATCGTTCCTGTGAGTGTTGAGTAGTGTAGATGACTAGTCTTTTCTTTCATGACTTCGGTTGGCTGTTGACTGGTCACGCTTTGATCCAAAACTTCAACCTTGACTTTTCTACCTTCTGAGAGTGCCAAGAGGTGAGTTGGACTAAGGCCCACTTGAATACCTTCTTCTTGAGTGAGATGTTCCATCATAAGGTATTGGATCGGGGTTTTAGGGTTTCTGCAACTACACCTGCTAGTAACCCTAGCGGCAGTGTCTTGGAAGTTGCTCCTGCTAATAAACCCTAGCGACAGTTCTTCAACGAGCTTAGTATCCTAATGGCTATGCTTCCTTCCAGCAATTAGACTGAATGAAGGAGGTGTGGGCCCATAACCTGTTAGAATGTGCTCGTTTTACCATAGACAATCTCACTATTGTCACCCAACCATAGGCCTAAGCCACCCTCCAAGCACCTTGACCTTGACAGAAAGAAGAATCCTGGTAACAAACCAATAGCCAAGCAACGCTAATGCACCAAGCAAGAAGTAACCAAAGCTGATCAGAGAGTCCAACCCAGAAAGATAGAAACAATAAACTTAAGAACTGGCGGTAGCACCTTCTCTGGACTTGCGCACAAGACTGTCAGACTGCAATGCGCACAAGTGTCTCTCTGCGATTTTGAGAAGTGTGTGTAAAGTGAAGACTGGTGCCCTGTATTTATACTAGATCTGGCAAGCTGCCTGGGCCGACTTCTCATTTTGGGTACTAATTAATTCATATTAATTATCTCTCTTAGCTGACATCTTCTTCTAGGGTTACATTCACTTCTTTTCTTGCTTCCGGAATATTCTAATCTTGTCAAAGGTCACAATGGAGGTTGATACCTCCCGAAGCTACCATAATATCAATAGATGGTACCCTAGTCATAAGTCACAACCCTCTCTGCCCTCTCACAAGAGACAAACCATTATTCCCTTTAATGCCCATTATAAAGTGGGGACTCGGCACTGTTGGTTATGCTACAAAAATTTCTCTCTCCAACCTTGACAAAATCGCCATCGGGCTTTACTTATTCTTTTCTTGCTAAAGGTAAGGATATTTGATGTGTTTTGGTTGTTCCGATTTATCATCCCTTCCAATGCTATAACCACTTTCCCACAGCTGAACAAGTAATTCCAACATACAATTGCTGCAGATTGCAAACAATACCATCTACGAAGATGTCAATTTTCTAACAAATACTTCCAACCATTCCCCAATGAGACTCCTCCAACCTCAAATGAGCTACTCAACCCTCATGTGGACATCTTTGAATGCTTTATTGAACTTCATGGTGACGGTTTGACAAAATATTGGTCCATTTCCTGAAATGACGTTCCAAAATTATCGCCAAAATTTTATGGTTAAATGGCCAGTGACAAGTAAATAATTGTAAAATAACAAGTCTATCCCAAATCAGAAGTTTGCAATAAACATAACATACCCCAACCGACCTCTCCTTAAATCCAAACCTTATAATACAGGTTCAACACGTGACCATACAGGGGCTTGACAGGCTATTCCTGACATATATCTAAATTCAGAATCCCTCTTTCATCCATCCTTTCCTTTGCAAAGAATCTAACCATTCCTCAAAGCTAATTTTATACGAAGAATTGTTATTTTATGTAGATGAAATAAGCACATTATGTGTTCAGGAAGTAGGTGATATTCTGTTTTGTAATAGAGAGTTTGATCATATGGAAGTTTGTAGGCTAGGGTATCTCTCCTTCATATAATATATGTATTTAATCTCACTGATATTCCATTTGAGTTGCTAAAGAATAGTCTCATCTGCCGTTATGAATAAGTTAATTTTAGATCCATCATGAGCACACCCATTACCACTACAGTATATTATATCATAGTGTGAATTTGAGCAGATTGATATCATTATATTAATGTTTTCATTGTCCTCAGGAAAAGGAGAATACTTCAATGAAAGTGAGCTTGTGCAAAGATAGCAGAAAATTGAGTGGTAGCTGTAGTTGCCTGTGAATGGAAAGATGCCGACGACAGAGTCATCCCTGTAAAGCAGTGACTGGATGAACAGCACTTTATGCAGGTTGATTGGATTCAATTTTGCTCTCAAAGTTGTTTTTTCATGTTGAATACGTGAAAACTCCATAAACTAACATAGATCCCTCTTAACCTTGGAAGTTGAAGGTATTCCTTGACAGGCCACCCCCAACATTTTACACCTTTTTTGGATGATAGATCAAAAAGATCAAATCCAAGATTTAGATGGATAAGTAGTTGCTTTGTAAGTAAAACTATAATAGAGTTAGTTGATGATGATGCTCGGGCTTGAATTTTCTCCTCAAAGCAACCCTGATCATAGAGATGATGGTCTCTTCTTCATAATGAAACAAACTTTTGAACTTTGCAGCATAACAATCTAAGAAACAACAGTGACTTGACTTCCTTTAGCAGACCAGTCTTCTTTCATTAATATTATTTAAATGGCAATTCAGCTTCTCAGGCACAACAGTTCTGAACATCATACCGAAAATCCTCTTTTGGCTTCTGGTAAAAACTTCCTTCCACACTCTTCTCTCACTGATTTAGTCTTCACTGGATTCCCAACTGGTTAGATTCAATGCTTAAACATCACTTCAGACTTATTGGACATCCAACTTCTCCTATGGGATGAAGCAATTTAATCAATCCCCTTTCAGAGCCATTTCATTTCATGTTTGAATGACTTGCTTGCAGAAATATAGATTCTTATATTAATTTTTTTCAAATAACTTTTTGCAAGAATAAATCTTAAAAAATTTCCACGCCAAACAAATTTTGGCCTCTTTACTGTCAGACCACCAGTTCATGTCCCAAATGGTCATAGAACTTGCTAGGAATTCCCTAAAAGTATCTAGTGTTTAGTACTGAAATATTACCTCGAACCCAACTTTAGATGTATGTCGGTATCTTTCATAAAGCCCAAATAAATGAATACTATGAACGGTAACATTCTAAGTCACTGCAGAACAATGAAAGAATGAAAAAACAGAGTATAGTAAGAAAAATAGAGTATTTATCTATAGTTAACATGAGGAAATGACAAAGATTGCCAAACGTAGCTTAAAGTTGTGTGGTCAATAACGCTGGGTTGGTGATTGTTGATGTCAGGTAGCATAAAACCCTGTACAGCTGTTGATTCCACTTGGTAATAATGTGAGAGGGTCATATAACCGTACTCCACACATAATATCGGTGTTACTGTTGAATTTTCTCTATGCTTAGCTCATGCACATGTAGTTTATTTCATTTAGCATGTACTTGAACCATAAACAAATGCAGCAATACCATATAAGTGCTGAAATAACCATGCACAAGAACACAAGAAGTATCCTGGGAAAACCCTTCTCAAACAAGGGAAAAACCCAGCAATCCTTAGCTATATTCTCAAGAGAAGATCCCCCAACACCATAGACTTAGCACACAAGAGGGTGCCTACCAAAACCTAGAACCTAGCGCCCAAGAGAGGTGCACACTTCAGCCATACATGCACTTGCTGAAATTATGAGATCACAAGTGTGAGGGTGTAATCCTCAATGGGGATTCACCTTTATTTATACAAGAACTGACACAGCAAAAGGTGTGTCTATTGGCACAATAGGGCCGACCTCAATAACTCAATAATATAATTAATCATTACACAAATATTAATTATCTTTCACATGTGGTGGGGCCGACTTGTACCCTTTAGATCACAATTTAGGGTTACAAGCAAATCTTACTCTCAGATAATATAGCAAGGATCTCACACATCCACTAATGCTTAGCCACTAGGGACACGTCCACCTGTGCTCAGTCATAGGGGCGTCATACTCAACAGATCTCTCTCAACCGAGTCCACAGGAGAATCATCTGGAGTACCATCTCAAGCCAACTCAACTGAGTCCACTGGAGTACAAGGAAGAAGACCATCTCAAGCTGACTCAACTCAATCTAGAGGAGTACAAAGCAAGAGACCACACGACATAACAACTCAATCCAGAGTCTGACGCACACCCAACACTTGGGCTTCCTCACACAGATGTCTCAACTCAGTCCAGAGGAGAACGATCTGGAGTATGTCTCGTGAAGCTGCAATCAACAACACTCCCTCTCAGCTAGGGAGGCATTCTCCACCAGGCCAAGTCTCTCACGGAAGTACTCAAACTTTGTCTTGGCAAGCAGTTTGGTGAAGACATCTGCAACCTGCTCGTGTGTATAAAGGTATTGCACGTGTATTGCTTTCCTCTGCACCATATCTCTGATATAATGGCATTTGATCTCAATATGTTTCGATTTATCGTGAAACACAGGATTCTCTAAGAGCTTCACACATCTCTGGTTATCACAATGAATAATAGTGGAATCCATCTCATGACCAAATAAATCTGCAAGGAGCTTGTGAAGCCACACTTCTTCATGAACTGCCACACATAACGCTATGTACTCTGCTTCTGCGATACTCAAAGCCATAGAGCTATGTTTCCTATTGCACCAAGAAACCATGGCAGATCCCAAAGTAAAACAACAACCGGATGTGCTCTTCCGGTCCACTGCCCTCCCTGCCCAATCTGCATCGGCATATCCCTACATTGAGAGTGTTGGTACTCTCAAATATATTCTTTAACGCATCATACATCTCATAAGTTGTCTTCAAGTTAGCAATACAAGGTAGGAGATGATTCCTTACTAAATAGATGATTATCTTCCTTGCTTTAACGTCATCTTCCTTCCATTCTTCCTTCTCCTCATTGGTAGTTGTTTCTGGTAGAGTCTTTTGTATCACACTCAATAGGTCATCCTCTTCCAGGGTAATTTGTAGTCTTGATTTCTAGGAACTGAAGTTGCTTGATCCATCAAGCCTATCTTCCACCAAAGTTCCATTCCTCATGGTTTGTAGATTCTTACACAAACCCTTAACAACTAGGCTAGGAAACCTAACGGCTAGAGTACGCTAGCAACCTTAGGTTTCGTTGGACTTATGACTACCAACAATAAGCCTTTAGAGGATCACAAGAACACTGGTGAGCTGTAGAAAAACAAAAACCGAAATTTCTGTAGAAAATTGCGAAACCCTAGAAACCCTAGGGCCAAAAATCAAAATTTCTTGGAATTGCAATCTGAGAGTCTCTGGAGGTACGCTGAAGGAGGTCGTACACTCCTATGCAAGAATTAGCCCCAACACTCAAGTAGAAAGCAATGTTGTATATCTCTCCGATATATCTCCGACATTCCAACAAATTCCGAGTTAAACCCATGCCCGATATATTCGAAATATTCCGAGATATTTAGAGTTAGACCCCTGTCTTGCGACATTTTCCGAGATATTCTAATATTTTCCGTCGATGTCACCGAGAAGTTACAATCCAGACCCTCGTCGATACTTTCCCCGAGATGAGATATACAACATTGGTATAAAGTGTTAAAACTGGCAAAAGGGTCGTACTTTTTCTCAGAAACCCTAGAGGGTTGCAACTGGGAGGTGACGGTTTGCTAGAAAACTTGTGCAATGGTTTCTTCAGGAAATCTACTCTGATACCATGTTGAATTTTCTCTATGCTTAGCTCATGCACATGTAGTTTATTTCATTTAGCATGTACTTGAACCATAAACAAATGCAGCAACACCATACAAGTGCTGCAATAACCAAGATCACAAGAAGAATAACCATGCACAAGAACACAAGAAGTATCCTGGGAAAACCCTTCTCAAACAAGGGAAAAACCCAGCAATCCTTAGCTATATTCTCAAGAGAAGATCCCCCAACACCATAGACTTAGCACACAAGAGGGTGCCTACCAAAACCTAGAACCTAGCGCCCAAGAGAGGTGCGCACTTCAACCATACATGCACTTGCTGAAATTATGAGATGACAAGTGTGAGTGTGTAATCCTCAATGGAGATTCACCTTTATTTATACAAGAACTGACAAAGCAAAAGGTGTGTCTATTGGCACAATAGGGCTGACCTCAATAACTCAATTAATATAATTAATCATTACACAAATATTAATTATCTTTCACATGTGGTGGAGCCGACTTGTACCCTTTACATCACAATTTAGGGTTACAAGCAAATCTTACTCTCAGACATTATAGCAAGGATCTCACACGTCCACTAGTGCTCAACCACTAGGGACACGTCCACCTGTGCTCAGTCACAAGGACGTCATACTCAACAGATCTCTCTCAACCGAGTCCATAGGAGAATCATCTGGAGTACCATCTCAAGCTGACACAACTGAGTCCACAAGAGTACAAGGCAGGAGACCATCTCAAGCTTACTCAACTCAGTCAAGAGGAGTACAAAGCAAGACACCACACGTCATAACAACTCAGTCCAGAGTTTGATGCACACCCATAACATGGGCACACCCAACATTTGGGCTTCCTCACACAAATGTCTCAACTCAGTCCAAAGGAGAACAATCTGGAGGATGTCTCATGAAGTTGCAATCAACAACAGTTACAACATGTGGCACTGTGGGATGGCAATCCACATGCAACGTACGAAGGAGTCATAAATCAGGCACAGAATGGGGTCAGCAGGGAGATATTTATCCTCAACCTTCAATTTGTTACTCTCCTAGAGCCTGTTGTAACATGCTGATGATTAGTTGATGTTGAATATTTGAAATATAACCTTATTTTCTGATGATTATGATTTTATCCATTTTGTCATTATAAGTACTGGGCTTTGTGATATAGTTTGACAAGATCTTGACCTTGTTTTACAATACATGCTCTTTTTATCTATATTTGGTGCACCATGGCTGCAATTTATTTTAAAATAATGTTGTGGGTTTTGAGGTATTAGTAAAATACTTATATTTAATTTGTAATCTTTATCTTGAATTGAGATAACAGATTTTTTCTGGATTACTGACGGTTTTTCTCCTTTAGTATGCTGCAGGTACATATTTTACACATTTTTTACTGCAACAACAGCCATAACCTCCATAGGAAAGCATCCAGCTGATATTACGCTAAATATTTTTTCCCATGGCCTCTAATGAGATTGTTTTGGCAAGTCGACCTCGTTTGCATGATGGGATAGAAAGAGACCTTTGTGGACTATTTCACAGGATATTTAATTTTTGGTTTACATGCCGTACAGATTCTCAGACTTTTAGTATAATAAAAGAGCATGATAAAGTTATCTATTGGAGAAAATCTACACCAACTTTACTGCCTTGTGTGTGTGCATTACACAGGATATTTGATTTCTTGTTGAGAAACTGTAAAGGGACTCTTAACACTCTTGATCGAATATAAGAGCATGAAAGAGTTCTCTATTGGAGAAATCATATATCTCTAATAATAGTTAATATCGTCATGAACTGGCAATAGACGAGAGCCACCACATTAAAAATAACATCCAAGAAATATGAGATGAAGATAGCCCAAAAGTGGGGGTGTTGTGGCGAATTGGAGCAATCTAAAGATGAGGAGGACGATGGAACCTCTAGTACAATGTAGCTTTCCACCTTACCTTGCAACGGTGCCAAGTTCTTAATATTGGCCTTCTGTAGTCCCATTTTACTTAGCACTATTGAGTTGGGTGCTTTTCTTAGTCTATATCTCATAAAATTGAAATGCCATATGTTGGGGCTGTTTTTAAAGATCTGATATATACCTCCTGTTTATAGTAATACAAGTTCCTTGACTTGGTGCATGTATTTGTGTCCTGGAAACATTCGAAAATAGATAAATAAAAATATATTTAATGCAAACCAAAATATGTATAATAAATGATGATCAACACACGTATGCAATTTAAAAGGTAAGACATCAGAAAAAACATTTCACTATAGTTATTATTTCAGTTTCAATAAGCTTAGTCATTACCTGTGATAGATATTGCTCTATCAGTAACACAGCCAGCACCTGCAGTGTTGAGTGTACCGTGTTTAACCTTGCCTACAAAAACCTCAAATTAATTAGTTATATTTTCAACCAACAAAAGCAGTTTAGCCTTTGGGGGTTAGCTCAACCGGTCGTGATCCAGATGTGAGATCTCTCCCCCAAGTTGAGGAGGTCATAGGGGTTAGGTGCTTGGAACTTATGCACCAATGGTTTAGCCCATTTGCCATTTGTAGATCACAGGTAAGTACTTGGAGGATTTTCCACAAGGTTTTCCTTGGGAAAAAAAACAAAAGGGGTTTCTGAGTTAATTACAACTTTAATCACTGTTATCCCTGATATCTAGGGATAACTAGGAGATCATGTCTCGAGGCCCACATGGTCCTAGACATGGAGTACCGAGAGCAGGAGTGACTTGAGCATGGCCCTAGAGGGCCCATCTTTCTTTTTCTCAGCCGGACTTGTCCTGTCAGCAGTACCAGCTTCCATCACTACCGGCCTGGGCTTGCATCGGAGAGGACTCTTGCTCCATGAGGTAATTGGTCCGAGGTATCATGGTATGTGTCATATTTGATTGTTATAACCTTCTTACATATGCATTAGGTTCCTTTCATTT
>JASDQU010408781.1:520-10555 GCA_032191745.1 Picea mariana
TCACGAGCCTTTTCAAGGGGGAAACCTCCAGTCGAGCAGTGCTCTATTACAATAATCACCAAGCTAGGGTTTTCATACCCTCGACCCTTATTTATATTAAATATGTCTATCAAGAGAAGCATCTAGAGGAAGATCCTTCTAGAAGTGGAAGCTTCTATTAGGTCTTCTTACATCCTTCTTATTCTATTTTATTGAAAGGCCTTATTAATATTGACCTTTATTACATCCGAATATATTGCTCTACCTATGTGCAGGTTAGGACCCTAACAAAGAAACATCATATACGTCGGTTTGGGTTTGTGCATCCACAGTAGAAGGCTCTTTGTACCCCATCCGTTCACCATGCTGCAACTTAGCAAAGAGATCATCCTTGGTTTGCAATTCCAGATGCAATTCTTCAATAATTACGTTGAGGACTTCTCCGTGAATTTGAGATCTCTCTTGAAGCTCTTGCTTCTCTTCTTCTGCAACCTACAAAAGTCTCCTCAACTCTGCATTTTTATCTTGAATGTTGTGATTTATCTCCCCTAATTATTGAAGTCTTTCTGCTCGCTTTTCTCCTTTGCCCATCCTGTAAAGCATTCAACCTGCTTTTATACTACTTGATCTGAAAACGGGTGAGTACTTACTCTACATAAGTTTTCAATCGAGAATCATTTTCTGACGAATTATTTTCATAAAGATTAAAGGGTAGATGAGTGCAATATTAACCATGATTTTAAACAATAATACATAACACAAATGAACTCAAAATGGAATAATCATATGAAAAGACAAGAGAGAGACAACCAATGTTGGTAATGGAGTTCGACCCTCCTGGGATACGTCTGTAGACCTGCTTCAATTGGAATACAGATCACTTTCATTCCTTCTTCAAAAGATGTTGGGACCTTCTCATAAATTATTACATAAGAGATTCCTTCTTCTTCAACAGGGATTCAAGAAACTACTCACACTCATATCTCTCCATACATCCAGAAGGATAATTCCTTACATGAATAAGTCTCACAATGCTTAGGAGTAGTATCGCTATGGTTCTCTAAATCCACTCATTAATTCCTCATTACTCTCCCCCCAACATAGGGCTCACAAAAGGCATTATCTAGTTTTTCCTCACTCTCTTAAAAAAGAGCATTAATTCCTAGATCCACAATAATAGGATTTAATTACAAAAGAGGAAAAACAAGATCCATGAATGTAGGATCTCAAAATATATTCAAGCACATAATGGAAAAAATCTCAAAACCACCCAAAGACTCTTCAACCAAGCCCTTGATTCTCTCAACCTATAATTGAGAATAATGGAAAATTGGTGTGAGGTGGTTTCTCACATAAAAACCAATTTCCAAAATTATAATTTAATGATAAATACTTGAGTCTAATTTCCCTCACAATTATTAGTCATTTTACATCAAAAGTGAATAATAATGTATGAGTTGTTCCAAAACCTCATAAATCATAATTAAATGCATGAGCATCCCATAAAAGAATAAAATAAATGCATGAGACCTTTTTTTTTCACAAAGCATTAATAAAATGCATGAGAAATAAAAATCATAAAAACATAAATTCACCACTTTCACCACGTTGTCAACACTTTCAACTTGACATGGCGAGCAAAGTAGAAGTCCTTCCCATGTGTGGAGATCCTCCTAGATCATTGAACAATGGGGGTTGGACATCATTGGTGAGATTAACCCCCATTCTTGCAATCAACACAGGTACATTCTAACCACTACCGATTATTTTACACGTTGGATTGAAGCAATACCATTGGTCAAAGTAAATGAAGAGGTAATGATTAATTTTCTTGAACAATACATCATCATGAAGTTCATAATTCCTAAATCTCTAGTGTTTGATAACACAACTTATTTTTCATCTTTAAAATTATCTAAGTTTGCATTAGATAAAGGGATTATTTTGAAATACTCGACCAACTACTACCCTTAAGGTAACGGTTTGACAGAATCCACAAACAAAAACATAAACTACATCCTCAAATGAACCGTGGTTGATAACTAGATAAATTGGCACAATTCCCTATCAAATTCCCTTTGGGATGAAAATATCACTCCTAAAGCCTCCATAGGAACTTCCCTGTATTTCCTTGTTTATGGGAAAGAAGTTGTCTTACCCTCGAACATCTACCTTCCTTCCCTACAAATCACCCTATAGTCTCGAGGAAGATAATGCCCCTTCATTCAACGACGTATCAATACTTTGCTAAACCTTGAACAAAGTTGCACCAAATCCAAAATCAAGTTTGAAACTCACCAACATATAGTAAAATGTTGGTTTGATAAGAAATCTACTGGTGGGAAAGAATTCCAAGTGGGGGATCTAGTCCCCAAATGGGACACGCCACACAAAGATAGAGGGAAACATTCTAAGTTCTAGAAACTTTGGCTTGGTCCTTTGTAATGTTCCCAAGCCAGGATGTCAGGAACATTGTGTTTGTCATGAATTTTTATGTGTTTTCTGGTTGTGGCATTTCGTCAAACACTTTGTTGATTTTGGTATTTTAGGTTACGATAGGGTTTATACTGATGGTTTTTATGTGTGTTTTAAAAAATAATCAAAATATATATAGCAATGGAACATACCTCAACAAGATGCAAGATCAACAACACAAGGAATAACCAAAAATACCTCAGATCTGATTTTATTCATAACAATGGCTATCCTCATACAAAAATGGAGCAGATATGGAATACATATAAGATAGTAGAGTGTCTGGCCTCCAAAATAAAATATAGAAGAATATCCAGGCTTCCAAAAGCCTCTACAAGTTGAACACCAAATAATATTGAAGACCAATGGATATCCTCTATTGAAGGTGATGCCCTCTCTCACAATGCACAAGTCCTGGATGGAATAGATCAAGGGAAGTATGACCTCCTCTATGATGGCCTCCAAGCACTACAAGCCTCCCTGAGAAGGTAGATATGACGATGGAAATAAGGTATGAGAAGTCTCAAAGAAATAGATCGACTGGAAGACCCCAAAACCATAGTGTCTCCAATGACAGATGCACCCTCCAAGTTGAACCAAGCCAATAATTCGGACTCCAAGAATAAAGTTTCCAAATCCCTTGAGAAAGGTGCCAAACTATATATCGGGCCAATGGAAACCCCCTGGAAAAGTCTCAAGCTAAACTATGAAGAACTGACCCCCCAAAAGACTGGATCCTCAATCTGTGGTGCACCCTCCTTCTTCCCAACTCGTGTTAAGCCCAATAAATAATAAGATAGAGAAACCTCCTTCGAAAAGGGCTAGGAAAGGCACCCTAGGCCCTACAAAGAAAACCAAGAAGTCATTTTCCTAATAATCCTTCTCCTCTTCCTAGATCGTGCTAATCTCGTCAAGGTGGTGCGCCCTCCTGCTGGTAACCTCTTGAAGTTGTGCCCTAGCTCTTTCTGAGTCTGTAACTGATGTAGAATCCACCTGTGACTGAATAGATCTGATGTAGAATGGTGAGGGAGGAATATTTCACCTCCGTGACCAAGCTTGGACCAAGTTGGGTGGAATATTTCACCACCAAGCTAATCTCTAGGGTTTGTTAAGTCAAAACCCTCAAAACCCCCAAGTGCATGGGCTCACTAGAAAAAAGGAAGATATCAATTGATAAACAACATAATGAGAGAATAGAGGCCCCTCTCTCTCTCTTGTCCTCCCTGCTCACCTTGTCTCTCCAAGTGACTTTTACTTTATTTAATTAATTAACCATTTTACCTCCCAAAAGTGGCTTATCTATCCTTGTGGCTTCTCGGGCCACTAAAAGTCACTTCTCATCATCTTATCATGTAGTGATATTCCTCCTGATTCTGATGAGATATTACACTAAGAGGTTCCTCCAAGTATTATGCCTGATATGACCTCCTTAGTGATTTTAATTAACATATAGCCCAAAATAACTCAAAATTACAAAATTCATTGGAATGCAATGGAACCAAAGCCAAGTTTTGTGGAATGGATCATGATGATGAAATAAGATGAGAAATGCAAGTCGGACCCAAAAAAACCCCTCAATAACTCATGTACAAGCTATAACCTCCATCTAGATACTCTAGTCATCATAACACTCTGTAATATAATGATGTCCCAAAGTGGGGACATTACAGTCCTCCTTGCTAGAAAATTGCTTGTCCTCAAGCAATAACTGAATCAATCCATATATAATAACGGGGCCCCATGTCTACCTATGGGACACATAGTAGGCACCATCCAAATCTAAACTATCACACACTCTACCCCCTGGGTCCCATATCAGGATGTGAACTATAATACCCTATGAAGCATAATCCTGTAACATATCAACACCATGAGTCTCCTGAAAATGACACATGGACTCAACCCATAATGATTCTATTCTCCAAGACCATACCAATACCAACAAGGTCTCCACCAAATGAACATACTGCTGCCATAGTGAGGTACTACAAGACCTCCATGAATCACCCTCAAGTGAAGTGCTCCCCTCAATACTGAAGATCAATGGAAAGTCAAAGTAACTTTCCCCTAAAAGGATCCAATCGCATCCATTAGTCAATGAAATTCCCATCCCTGCAATCCATGGGTCTCATGCTAGTCTCTGCCCAATATCACCATGTTGACTCTGCACTACTTTGATCATGACGGTCTGCTCACGGTATACATATCGGATCCCCCACTCCTGGATCCTTATGCTAAAGTACCTATGGAAACCAGACCTTCTCTCAAGGAGTTGCACCTGTAAAAGTAACTCTGTGGAAGTAACATCTTCCCAACCATCTCCATACTCGATCATGAGTATCAATAGGGAGAACATGTCTCGTCTCATAGGACAATCCCCTATAGGCACTCTCAAAATAATCTAAGGGTGAAGTATGTTTCCCTCTGGCACAACCTGGACCATCATAAGATGAAACACCCTACTAACCAAATGGACTCCCGAATCCCATGGAAAAATTGGAAGTTCATCACTTACAATTCCCACTAACTGCTCACGTGTCATACTAATAACTGTCGGAAGCCCTCCATGCTCACCCTCATGAGAATCTGACTCTGTGTCACCCTCTGAGATATATGTTATTCAATGGCCTACGATGCCCACCATCACACCTAAGGTCTCAACTGTTTGTATCTGATGATCCACCACTATCCTAACGCATGCAATAAAAGCACTCTTGTCAGGTGATCCCGACCTATCAACCCTCCCTGTCCCTTGCCACTGTCTATCTCCCCCTATGTTGTTTTCAATGATGAAAGTGTCGGGAAGGGATAACAGAAACATCTGTAACCAAATGTAGGACTAGAAAGTATCATCTTCTTTGGTCAATCCCAAGTATTCAACCAAAATATCGTCCACTGGTACCCATGGTAAATACTTGCCTGTAGTCATCATTGAACCCCAATCATCAGGTACAGGTAGGGGTAACTCCTTAAACTAGTGGTCAACCAGTCTCCATCCATCATCTCTCATGCAACTGCCGATAATGTGAAGGTGATATCCTAGATCTATACACTGCTGCAAGGGAGAGGAATCACCATGCTCTATTAAGTACGTCTCCTCCATGCAATCCAGTGTGTCCCTCTGAATCCCATTGTACACCTTGACATGTCTCTGTGAACTATCACTCACCACTGTATGCTCCTGCATACTCATGTAATCTCCTATATACTCATGCATAATCATGGATCCTAGATGTATTACTAGTTCAACCTCTACATGAAGGTCAACCAATATTGGAACAAAAATGGAAGTGTCGTCATAATTTCCCTTGGATATGGAGTCCTCATGCATGTGTGAGTGCTTGATTGTCTCAAAGATCCTCATGGAGGGTATCTCATGTGACGTATGGACATCCTCCCATGTCCTCGAATCATATCTCTCCATCATCATTAGTGATCCTAGGTACTCCTCATGCTCCTGCATCAATTGGTGCTCCTCTGCCAAACCACAAACATCCCCTAACAATGTGGTTGAAGGATATAACTAACTTTCTACTAAGATAGATTTAGTGGATCTTTGTCTAATATCCTTCAGGAGCTCCTCTCATCTGGATTCTAATTCTTGAAGGGTTGTATGTGTGCCTTCCAAGAATCTGTGTGTTCTCCTCAACTCATAAGTGAGTCAGTCCACCTCCAACTCCTGCCCCCTTAGAACCCTGTGATACATCTTTCCAACCTCCAATTGGTATTATATGTCCATCAACAACTATTGGTAGTCAACCCTCTTCATATTCACTCTCTCCCTGAGAGTATGTAATTCATCCATGGAAAATCCCCCATTTGAACTATCATGTGCCATTGATTCCCTCCAACAACAATCTTCCACCAATGCATGTGTGTCGTCAATGCGCCTAGTGGTTGTCATGATCATGTCCTCACTGACTCTCAAATGTCCTGCCAAGTTTCATGACTCCTGATCACATTCATGTTGAGGTGCTACCACATGCCCCTCACTGCTAGTGTCAACCATGGAATTCCCAACAACACTCTCTGTAAAAGATAAGGCATTGAATTGCCCACTATCCCTTGTTTTGTTGGGTCCTCATGTATGCCACTACACACCATCACCAACTACTAGCTCCCTCTAAATCACATTGTATCTTGTATGGGTAGTTCTATCCTCCTGTGCACTAACCCTGCTACTATCATCTACGTCTGGATCCCATACATATGTGTCCAGACACATGCTATGGTCATCCCGACCAATAAGGAGTGCATCCTCATCACTGTCGACCAGTCCTGGAAGTAAGTGTCCCATAAAACTGTCTGTCTCCACAATCTCATCAAACAATGGAGTCCCCAAAAGAGGTGACTCACTCTCCTCATATTGATAGGTATGTGTAAATTCCATTGTCTCCAAGTCATGTCTTGCATGCAGGTCCACCTGTCCCGGGTGTGCAATCCTCATGCAGGGATCCATCACTATATCATCAATGCCACTGATATCCTCATGTGTCATGGCTATCATAGGTGTCTAAGAAGGTGCCAATTATTTCACAGTCACCATAGGAAGATCATCATGTCTAGGTTCTAACACGTGTGAATCTTCACTAGTGTCACCACTATGTTGAAGTGTAAGGTCATCAACACTATGTGAGATGGCTGCTAAAGCACAGGTGCTATCATCTTGTCCATCTAACTGTCCCTCCAATGCAAAATAGTCACTATCCTCCCCAAGAGTGCAAGAGTCACTAGCCTCTACAAGTGTGCAAGAGTCACTAGCCTCCTTGAACTACTCTAAATATGAATCTATGGTTTCATCCACATGTATCTTCTCACCCTCATTGTCATAGTGCACTCAACAATTTTCCTCTTACCTTTACCCCTACATCTATGATCCGGTTCCCAAGGCACTTTGTAGCTGTAACAAAGTGGCATGCTCCCAATGGGTGTAGGAATAATTTGTTCTTCCTTCCATATAGCTCTTGTGGCTATATTTTCTTCTGATATTATGACCTAATGTGTAACCTCCTCTTTGCTCCAACAAGGATTTTTAAAGGATACAAATTGATGGAATGTTATTATACTCCTGAGAAGCTCATTGAGGGTTTGATATTCCCTCTCACAATCAACAATCCCTCTAGAAAAATGACCAATATTCATCTCTCATGTATTTCTGCACGCACTAATCCCCACTGGCTGGGAGGATCAACGCTCTGATACCACTGTAATGTTCCCGAGCCAGGATGACATTGCGTTTTTCATGAATTTTTATGTGTTTTCTAGTTGTGGCATTTCATCAAACACATTGTTGACTTTGGTCTTTTAGGTTGTGCTAGGGTTGATACTAATGGTTTTCATGTGTGTTTTCAACAATAATCAAAATAGATATAGCAATGGAACATACCTCAACAATATGCAAGATCAAGAACACAAGGAATAACCAAAAATACCTCAGATCTAATTTTATTCATAACAATGCCTATCCTCATACAAAAATGGAATAGATTTGGAATACATATAATACAGTAGAGTGTTTGGCCTCCAAAATACAAGATAGAAGAAGATCCCATCTTCCAAAAGCCTCTACAAGCTGAACACCAAATAATATTGAAGACTAATGGATATCCTCTGCTGAAGATGATGCCCTCTCTCACAATGCACAAGTCCTGTATGGAATAGATAAAGGGAAGTACGGCCTCATATCTGATGGAATCCAAGCACTGCAAACCTCCTTGAGAAGGTAGATCTAATGATGGAAAGAAGGTATGAGAAGTCTCAGAGCAATAGATCAACTAGAAGACCCCCAAACCATAGTGTCTCCAATGACAGATGCGCCCTCCAAACTGAACCAAACCAATAATTCGACCTCAAGAATAAAGCTACCAAATCCCCTGAGAAAGGTGCCAAACTGTATATCATTCCAATGGAAACCCCCTGGAAATTTCTCAGGCTAAACTATGAAAAACTGACCCCCCAAAAGGATCCTCAATCTGTGGTGTGCCCTCCTTCTTCCCAACTCGTGCTAAGTCCAATAAATAATAAGATAGAGAAACCTCCTCTGAAAAGGGATAGGAAAGGCGCCCTAGGCCCTACAAAGAAAACCCATAAGTCTTTTTCCTCAAAATCTTTCTCCTCTACCTAGATCGGGCTAATCTCCTAAAGGTGGTGTACCCTCCGTTGGTAACCCCTGAAGTTGTGCCCTAGCTCTTTATGAGCCTGTAACTAATGTAGAATCCACCCATAACTAAATAGATCTGATGTCGCTGACTGGAAAGTCAAAGGAATGGGGTTTGATCTTAGCCATCAGATCAAGGTTTGATCTTAACCGATGATCTGACTCCATTTCAGAGTCTTGGCTATCGTGACTTGGAGTGATGAGACCCTTCATCATAGGAACTGCGAGATGTGAATTCACGAAGATATCAGGACCGTCAAATCACCAAGAATGAGGACCATTTATCTGGGCTTCATCTCGGAGTCTTGCCCATCGCAACTTGGAGTGACGAGAACCTCCACCTAAGGAACAACGAGATGCGAGATCGCGAAATCGTCTTATGCATAAGGTTGTGGTCACAGCCCTTGGTCACGAGAAGGGAAGGATTCAGTCCATATAAGCTCCATTTCGGGGTCTCGGAGATCGTGACTTGGAAAGTCGAGATGCCTCATCTCCAGATTCACGAAACGCGGATTCGCAAAAAGCACTTTTTGCATAGGCACTTGGTTATGACCATAGTCATATTGGGGAAGGAGCTAGTGCAGAAAAGTTTTGTATCAAAAATTCAGAGATCACGAAATAAAGTCTCGAGACACTCAGCAAAAATTTGTCGAAATGAATACAAGATCCCATGGATTTAATCCAACGGTGTAGGTGAATTTGAACAAGATCAGAGGGCTACTGTTGCACAACATAGTGAAACTGCCAGAAACCATTGATGGCATCTACTAGAGAATTCGAAGAGACCTCTGTGTGATCGCCATAGGAGATGAAGAGTCTCCAAGCTTCATCCAATGAAGGAAGACTATTCTTAGAAGGGATTGACAGCTAGATGGGCATTGAGGCCTGTAACTGAAACAGAGAAGGTGAGCTTGAATAGTCATAGAGAAGACGAAGAGTCTCAATTGCCAGAGAGGTTGAGGAATCCCAGCATAACATCCAGTGATGTTGAATGCGTGGGAAAACTGCCATAGAAGTTGAAGACTCGCGATGATGATCACGCAGAGCACTCAAGAGGTGGAGGATATCGGCGTGGAGTCAGCATGCAGAGGCATTGCAAACATTGCATGCACAAGGTGCACAGAAGCTATAAATACATGGTACAGAGAAGAGATGGGGTTGTTGTTACTGTTGGAGTTTGTTGTGGTTGTTGTTGTTGAAGGTGATTCATGTGTGAAGAAGGAGAAGAGTGCAGCAGCTAAATTGAACAGAAGAGGATCTGTGCAGTGAATGGACATGGTGCACAGAGCATAAAGAGCAGAAGAATAGACAGCGCAAGTCATGTGTGCAGGAAGGCAGTAAGGCAGAAAGAGCAACGAAATGCAGCAGAACAATGATGAGTCTGGTAAGCCATTGTTGAACATTATATCACTGTAATAAGTTTC
>JASDQU010408783.1:0-10555 GCA_032191745.1 Picea mariana
CCCATAAAGCTAGATTGGACTATTACCATAAAACCTTAGAATGTGTAAGTAAAGAAGGAAAAAATATAACCCTTCAAGGGATCCAAAAACCTGTCTCAGTGAGAAAACTATCAGCTCTGAAAATGAGAAGGTATTTCCAAAAGGGATGTTCCCTATACGCAATACAGGTGTTGAAAGCAATCGAAGGTGAAAAACCAAGCCCTGATGATTACCCTATCCTGAGAGAATACAGAGATGAGTTTCAGGAAGAGGTACCGGGTTTAACTCCAAGAAGGGACATTGACTTCTCAATAGAACTTGCACCAGGAGTGGTGCTGGTGTCTAGGACATCCTATCGGATGAGCACACCCGAGTTAGTTGAACTCAAGTTGCAATTAAAAGAAATGATGGATAAGGGCTATATTCAGCCCAGCGTGTCTCCATGGGGAGCACCAGTCCTGTTCATGGAAAAGAAGGATGGTACCCTTAGACTGTGTATAGATTATATGCAACTCAATAAGGTAACCATAAAGAACAAGTACCCCTTGCCTAGGATCGATGACCTGTTCGATCAATTGGGGGGTGCGTCTATTTTCTCAAAGATTGATTTGAGGTTGGGATACCATCAAGTCCGAATTAAGGGTGAAGACATCCATAAAACTGCCTTCCGAACGAGGTATGGTCACTATGAGTTTGTGGTAGTGCCATTTGGGTTGACCAATGCCCCTGCCACTTTTATGTGCTTGATGAACAATGTACTCAACAAGTTCCTAGACAAATTTGTGCTTGTTTTTATTGACGATATATTACTTTACTCCAAGAATAGAAAAGAGCATGAAGAGCATCTTAGACTTGTGCTGCAAGTGCTAAGACAACATCATCTCTATGCCAAATTCAGCAAATGTGAATTCTTCCAGAAGAAAATACATTACTTAGGCCATGTTCTCTCCGAAGAAGGAGTAGTGGTAGACCCTGAAAAAATCATGTTTGTCATGGAATGGCCTACCCCAAAGAATGTTTCAGACATCAGATCCTTTATGGGATTAGCAGGATACTATAGGATATTTATAAAAGGATTCTCCAAGATTGGTTGTCCAATCACTGCCCTCCAGAAGAAGGGGATAAAATTCCTGTGGACACAGAAATGTGAAGAAAGATTTCAAACCCTGAAACATCTACTGACCCATGCACCTGTGATGAAGATCGCCACTCCAGAAGCTAACTTCCTCATGTGCACAGATGCCTGTAAGGAAGGGCTCGGAGGAGTCCTTATGCAGGGAGGAAGAGTGATCTGCTATGAATCCTAAAAATTAAACGAGCATGAAGTCAACTATGTGACCCATGATCTAGAGCTAGCTGCCATAGTGCATGCCTTGAAAATGTGGAGGCATTACCTCCTGGGAAGAAAATTTGTACTTATGACATATCACTGTGGATTGCGATACCTGTTTGATCAACCAAATCTCAATGCTAGACAAGCTAGGTGAATGGCCCTCCTTAGAGAGTTTGATTTCAAGATCAAACACATTAAAGGAAAGGAAAATAGGGTGGCCGATGCCCTTAGCATAAGTATGAAAAAAATTCACTTGGCAGCAGTGAGCACTTGCGAGACGGATGTCAAAGAAAGAGTTAGAAATGCACAAGAAACAGATCCCTTCGTCTAGACCGTGACCATGTACCTACAACAAGAACCCGCCGGAGTAAAATATGAAGGCTACCAGATGACCGAAGGAGGTCTGCTCACTTACAGAAGTAGATTTTATATTCCAAATTGTGACAACTTGAAGAGGTTCATACTGGATGAACTACATAAAAGACCCTATTCTGGTCATCCAGGATACCAGAAGATGATCTCGGCCACCAGGAAACAATTCTATTGGCCTAGAATGAAGAAAGACATAGCCGAGTACTTGGCCAAATGCATAGAGTGCCAACAGGTTAAAGTAGAACACCGAAACCCAGCAGGATTATTACAACCTCTACCAATCCCAGAATGGAAATGGGAAACCATCTCCATGGATTTCATCACCGGATTACCAACCTAGACCAAAAAGAATGATGTCATCATGGTAGTGGTGGATAAATTGAGCAAGTTCGCTCACTTTATTCCCGTCAATTCAACTTGCAAGGCAATAGACATCACCCAGGTATTCATGAAGGAAATATTTAGACTACATGGTATGGCGAAAGAGATCGTGTCTGACAGAGACACAAAATTTACTTCTAACTTTTGGAAATCATTGATGGCTGGTTTAGAGACCAAATTGTTGTTTAGCACCGCCTATTACCCTCAAACCAATGGACAGACAGAAAGAGTGAACCAAATACTTGAAGACATGCTAAGAATGCATGTAATGCATCAAACCAAGAAGTGGGAAGACTACCTACCACAGGTAGAATTTGCCTACAATAACGGCTACCAAGCATCCTTAAAGATGAGTCCCTTCGAATTCCTCTATGGTAGACTGTGTAACACTCCAGTCAACTAGAGTAATCTCGTAAACAGGATTTCTTTTGGACCTGACATGTTGAAAGAAATGGAATAGCAAGTGACTCGGATAAAAAAAAACCTGAAGGTCGCTCAGAACCAACAAAAAAGTTATGCCGACCAAAAGAGAACTTCAAGAGAGTTCAAGACAGGAGACCATGTATATCTCAAAGTTAGGCCCAGGAAGAGTTCTCTGAAAATGGGAGCTTGTGCCAAGTTGGCACCTCGGTATTGTGTACCCTTTGAGGTTCTAGATAGAGTGGGACCTGTAGCCTATAGGCTAGCACTTCCTCCCACAGTCAAAGCACATAATGTTTTCCATGTCTCATTATTGAAGAAATATGTACATGATGCTAACCATATAATTGATTGGTTTGTGATCCAGGTGGAACTGGAGGGAGAATTTCTACCAGAACCTCAATGCATACTGGACAGAAAGGAAACCCCACTCCGGAACCGAACCATTGCACAAGTCAAGGTGCAGTTGAAACATTTTGGCCCAGATGAGGCTACATGGGAAATGGAGGATGCCAGAAACAGGCATATCCGATTTTGTTTACACCTATACATGCATGTCAAGTTGATAGATAGAATATCGAGGATGATGTTCCTTTAAGGGGGAGGGAATTGTAAAACCCTTTTTTCCCCAGTCTGTAAAAATAACTATATTGGCCAAGTATTGTGGAAAACTCAGAAATGTGAATGTGTGATGTGAATGGACCTTGTGAAAAAGGTCGATGAATGTGATTAATATTATGAATATATATATATTGCAGGACTGCTGAGAGGGGATGTACTGAAAAAGAGACCACGATGGCTGAAGAAAGGTGGTGGAAGGCACCTAGAATGGTGGCGTTAACTTCCACCGAAACCAATACCATATTTGGACTTCACTGGCCCAGAGAACCAAGAGCGGCTTGCTGGCCCCAAATTAAATGACTCGCTAGGTTGGTAGGTAAAGGGCTCCTCATGAGTAATGAGGGATGGGGGTGAACTGCCCATCCGTAGAGTCCTCAGACCTGACCACCATGAGGAAGATCATGCCACATGCAACCTCGCCGAAAGGAGAAAAAGCAGGAAGAGTGTGCGATCAGGGGGAAAACATGAGGGAAAGAGGAAAAGGAGAACTCTGGAAAAATACAAAGTGAGTGATAGCAGAGAAGAAGGAGAGTAAACTTTGTTATCAATAACTGGAAAATAGAGACTCAGTCTCGCAGCATCATGGTCTCATCTCGGGGGTGGCTAGTGGTAAATCCATTAGGAGTCGCTAAGCCTACGATTGGGTGGAAACGAGTGCCCCTCTCAGTAGTTGCAATCACCTCTGGTGTTATTTCTGATAAGTGTTTTACATATTGCATCTTGAAATGTATATTCTGACATTTATGATCATAGTCTGTGCAATTATAAATGTTTTCAGTATAAGACTGTCTGTGTGGTGTTTTGACCAGAAATGGTGGTTGCATGCTTATAATGGAAAGACTAAGTATGGCTTATGTTTTATAAATCGCTATATATATGTATACCGAGCTAATTTAGACTTCAAGTCTGTTCTCAGGAAATCTATACCCTTATCCATCTCAGGTAATACCCTGGATAGATCTCCCCATAGAGACACCCTTCTTGGAAAGCTTACCAAGAACCTGAAAAAGGATTTGAAGGTGCAATTCTTTGTGTAGGATTACTAAGAATTGCACNAAGTCTGTTCTCAGGAAATCTATACCCTTATCCATCTCAGGTAATACCCTGGATAGATCTCCCCATAGAGACACCCTTCTTGGAAAGCTTACCAAGAACCTGAAAAAGGATTTGAAGGTGCAATTCTTAGTAATCCTACACAAAGAAGAATGATCCTCTTAAAATCCTAATATTTCGACATTTCTACACCCGGGGTATCCAAGTGCGAGCCCTCTCGTACTCGCAAGTCCCGAAACCCCGATTTGCGAAATCCTGAAATGGCAGCGGATGGATAAGTTTTGATTGACGGATGAGATCCTGTCGGAGGATCTAAGGTCAGTCACGACCATTAGATTATAGGAAGAAACGAGGGCATTAAATGCCTCAACCCTTTTCTTTTATCTTCGTGAGTAGCAAAGAAATCGGGATCGTAGATCCCCAAGGTCCATGGGAGTATCTAGACCGTTGGTTTTCCACGTCCAGGGAGCAGCAGGAGAGTGCATAGCATGGGATAGATCTGAACCATCAGATATTAGTCAGAAAACCTGACAGCCATTGGATCTATCAGGAGATGCATGAGGATTAAGCCTTCGTGAACAGAGGAAAAAGTCCCGAAAGAGGAGTCCATCAGGATTTTGGACTTTGGGATTTCGGAGGTCTCGAGGACAAGAGATCGGGACACTCCATGGTGGAAGTCTTGAAATGATCTGGACCATCCATCCATGGAGGACACGTGGCAGAGATCGAGAGTCCATCGTTATTTTGGACTTTAGGATTTTGGAGGTCTCGAGGACAAGAGATCAGGACACTCCATGGTGGAAGTCTCGAAACGATCTGGACAGTCCATCCATGGAGGACACATGGTGAAGATCGAGATTCCATCAATATTTCAGACTTCGGGATTTCGGAGGTCTCGAGGACAAAAGATCGAGACATTCCATGGTGGAAGTCCCGAAACGATCTGGACCATCCATATGTGGAGGACACATGGCAGAGATCGAGAGTTCATCGGTATTTCGGACTTCGAGATTTCAGAGGTCTCGTTGACAAGAGATCAGGACACTCCATGGTGGAAGTCCCGAAATAGATCTGGACCGTTCGATTAAGGGAGGCCACGTGTCGCGAGATCACCCATCTCAGGATTTCGGAGGTATCGTTGATAAGAGATCGGGACACTCCATGGCGGAAGTCCTGAAATAGTTCTGGACCGTCCGATTAAGGGAGGCCACGTGTCACGAGATCACCCATCTTGGGATTTTGGACTTCGGGATTTCGGAGGTCTCATTGACAAGAGATCAGGACACTCCATGGTGGAAGTCCCGAAATAGATCTGGACCATCCAATTAAGGGAGGCCACGTGTCATGAGATCACCCATCTCGGGATTTTAGACTTCGGGATTTCGGGAGTCCCATTGACAAGAGGTTGGGCTCTCATATTGATAAATCCTAAAAGAAATAGGATGGAGGTCTTATGAGGAGTGGTCACCTGGATCAGGGCATAGATAGGAGGGCTAATGTGACAAAGGCCATTTCGGGAAACCGGGAATCGGGAATTCGAGAGTCCTGTTGACAAGAGGTCAGGCTCTCGTATTGATAAGTCCCGAAGGAAATAAGACTGTGGTCTTATGAGAAGTGTTCATATGGGACAAGGCATATCCCAGGGGGCTAATTGTTGATAGAAGCCTTTTCGACATTTTGACATTTCAGGGTTTGCAGAGTCGAAAGACTCGACTCACTTATATCACTGAGTCGCGAAATGCGAAAAGGTGCCTAGTTGTTTGGCCGGTGGTCATAACCGACGATCACATGGAAGCAGAAAAAAAGGGAAGAGCTAGCCTGCGCTAAGCCCCTGTAGGACTTCGGGGATTCTGTCCCTCCAGAAAAGGAAAAATTTTTATTATGTCGTAGTGGGTGTGTTACAGGTACCCAAGGATATTCCTCAAATAAACACTGATTTTTGTATCAATGAAAGGATATACTGCATTGCTCCATAGTCATTACATGGTTTGGGGCTATTTTCCATAGATGGCATAAAGGTATGTTACGATGGAATAACTGAATTGATGGCGTATGTGGGACCCTGTTACATCTACAAATATTGGATACGTCTAGTCCAATATATAAAAAGTATGTGAATATATGGTGTAGCTGAAAATTATATATAGCTAAAAGACAATGATCAAAATAACGAAGGATCTATGTATATTTATGGAAGGCCAAAATAACTGGGGAATATTATAGTGTTTATAAATAGTACATGACTCGTGACCACAAATAAGAGACCCAATTGCATATTTGAGGGGCATGAAGGAAACCATGTATTCGTATGTGCAATAAAATCAATAGTTGCAGGGGAAGATTTGTTCATTGATTACAATTTGAATCAAATAGATATAGATGTTGTTATTATGAGGGTGGTATGTATATTATTTTACCCAACCTATAAGTAATGACTCTTATATTTTATTATTATCATTTAATGTAATATACTGCCATGCATATTGTAAGTTAAGGAAACATTTTAATATGTCATGGTTCTTATAATGTGTCAGGGTGATCAGGGTCAAAGGGCACTGGCCCTTTCTTGTGTCTCAATTAGAATTAACAAAAAAATGTTCAATAACTTTCATATAAAAAATGGTTTTTTTTTTTCATATTTAATAAGGCATCATAAGGTTTTGTCTCATTGGGTGGTAGATTTTTTGGTTCCAAGTACCATACATCACAAACTAAAACCCATGAGGTCATTGTATACTACTTATAAAAACCTCATTTAAAGTATATGCTTGTGTCACATTTATTCCATGGCCAACAAATATGGTCAGATTTTGACAAATAATGTAAGAGTATTTTTCTCAAGAGTCTCCATGGTATCTTTCCATACCCAATAACCCACATCACCTCTATTTTGAACTGAATAGCATTTAGGAGCTTTAAATAAACAATCCACAACAACATTTTTTATGACATCTAATAGAGACTCCTCACTAGTTGGAACACTCAGAGTGGAGTCTATAGCTACACCAGTCAATGTTTCATAAACTATTGTTAGTTCATGAACAACACCAACACGTGTTTCAACATCTTTCTCATCAAGATTTTCCTAGACAAGGAAAGAAACATACACTGTCTTCAATATGATCCTATAAACTATAACTAAAAACTCATATGGCAAGACATTTAATGATATTACCGATCCTTTGTTTGCTACCACATTAGGATCACTCCTCAAAGTTGTAAATATTTTTATGTTATGTTTATTACAAGTAAATCATCCACTAAAATAAGATACATATAGACAATTAAAGAAATACGAATCACCCTTCAGAATACATGGCTCTCACCTTTTGATGCAAGCCTACCTGCAATGAATCTACTTCCAATAGCTCTTCTCTATTAAATCTATGTTCATTCGTTTTATTTGATTTAGCAACTTTTGAACCATAAATTAATCTAATTGTATATGTGTCTGTAGCAATAAGTTCCACCTCCACCTATCTAAAACAACCCACATTGATACTCTTATGGATTACTCCATGTATTTGAACATACTTTTCATATATTTCAATCATAACATATTAATGAGGAATGAATATGCTTGGGCCTTATCATGCACGTTTCCACTTGCATTGATGGGTAGCATAAATTGTGGGAACAATAACATAACATGGTTTTCATAAATTAGGTAATAAAATAACATGGTTTTCATAAATAGTTTGGGGAACAAGACCAAGACTCAATTTTCAACAAGTTTTGATATACAAGTTAATGAAATAATAATGGATAGTAAGATGTATGGGTAATTATGAGATAGGAGGAAATTACCACATCACATGATTACACCAATATTTCTAGGCACCATGTTATTATTCCTTTGCTTTGAATCCATTTGGCCAACAAAACCATTTTTTATATTTTTGTCCCATGCTTATTCATGAACTAACTTTGTTTCACATACATTTGCTTTTCTTCAATTTTTTCTAATTATTATATTTACATTGCTTTGTTGGAAACACCATTGTCCCAGGGTGACAGGGGGAAGGCAACATCCTTAGAGTAGTCCATAGATACTAAAGAGGAAGAGCTTACTGATAAACTAATTTATTCATCCACCAACCCAGTCCAAACAATAAGGAATCTTATGAGAAAATCAAACATTGAACTCACTTCTTTGATTCAGATTTAGTTGTGGACACAAGAGATAAAGGAAAAAATGAAATTCTTGATGTAAAAAAATCATTTCTATGAGGTAAGAAATATATTTATTTATCCCATTTATTTATTTTGGATTTTAATTTTTAGACTCTTACAAGTCCTTTATAAAAAAATCTTTATTTTTACAGGAGTTTTTGTAGGATTTTGATCCCCGGGATGTTCCTGCAAAGACCGGTGTTGGTACCAGCGCCATTTCTACATCGGCATAGAATCATATTGACACACCATTCACTCATACCGATACACCCCCTAGGGTTGATGTCGGTACTACACCTGGCCCTGACGATCACATTCTATAATGTGCACAAGCTGATGTGGATGCAGAGCATGGCTTTGCACATTTTGAAGCATTATTTCATGGATCTTCCCATGTCACTAGCATGGGAATACTATTGGTTACCTTTTTGGTAAATGATGAGCTCATCCCTACGAGAATAGAAAATCTTCCAGGTATTTAAGATGTTATTTAATTATTATGTATAATCAATATTGAAATTTACGTATAATGTGTGATTACTTTAAACTAATGATAATATCGTTTTGTAGGAATAATGTTAAGCCCTAATATTGGCTCATTACCCCTTAATTGGGGAATATTACATTAGTAATGTTATTTTATTTATGTTGCCTATATTCCATTAGTTGTAATTATACCTCCTAGTCTCCTATATATACCAAGGAGACATTTTCATTTGGAATCATCTTGTACATGAACATTTATGTGGGGTAAAAGGAGGTTGCCCCCTCGAAGAGGCTTATTATCTAAAATTATCTCTTTTTCAAGGCGTTGAGTACTTATTATAATTTTTTTCTATGCTATATTAATATTTGGTTCCTAACATATGGTTTCAGAGCTCAAGGTCTTGGGGTTTCGCTGCTACACCTGAGACACCTTGGAATTTTTGCTATAACTTGTTTTCTACAGTGTTTCAGAAGGAACAGATTGGAGGATTTTTAGTAGAAGGATCAAGGTACATTGGGTTAAACATTCATCTCCTAAGGCCTTATACTTTCGGAGATACACCCTGTAGAAGATAGGGTTCTGGAATCATTCTGAACTGAGTCATAGCGTAATTTTCGCTATAAAACATTTTATGTAATGTTTCAGACCCTGAACTCCGAAGGCTATTCACATAAATTAGTGAGGTATCTATGGTAAAAATTTCAACGTCTGTGTCATCTTACATTTGTAGATAAACCCTGTGGAAGATAGGGTATCAGACTAGTCCTATTGACTAGTCTCAAGAAGGTGTGCCAGTTAAAACAATCATAACTTCTTCCTAGAGTATCCAAATTGAGTGGGACTAGTTTCATTGGATAGTGGACAGTTTGTAGTATTTCTGGTACAAGTTTTAGAATTTTATATCAATTATTTTGTGCAGGGCACGCTATACAAGTGAGATATCCTGGAAAGGACAAAAATCAGCAAGTTGTGGGGAAGTTACCATAAATTCCACTTGGCACATCCAATTTTGATCAGACCTATGGAATTGCAGAGAAGAAATATGAGAGAACTACATAAAATAAAGTTTCATACCCAGAAGGGCTGAAACTTAGGAGATACAAGAGAAGAAAGATTGTCTAGAAGAACCACCTCAAAATCAAGGTTCAAAAGTGATACTTGGCCAACATGCCACCCAAAAAAGGAACTTCTACACCAAATAAGCCTCCAGACAATCCTTCTTGGACTCTTGATGAAGGTGAAGAAATGCATAGGGAAATAAATGAGTTACAAAGGAAGATAGTAACAAAAGATGAACTACGAGAGATGGAAGCTAAGTTGGAGGCAAAGATGGATGGTTTAAAAGAGGAGATCATGGAAGTATTGAAAAATTTTGTAACAGAGAAGACGCTTGAAAGTGAAAATGAATCCCACGAAATTAATGATGAGGACACAAGGAAGGTGAATCAAGAATGGAGAAACTCCAACTTTGGGTTGAAGACCAACCAAGTTCCTAAGATCGATATGAGGAAGTTTGATGGCAAGGACCCAATCACATGGATACTTCAGATGGAGCAATTCTTTGATCTACATAATGTGCCACATACACAAAAGGTATGAATTTCTTCTTTATATTTAGAACCCAATCAATTTGTATGGTATCTATGGCTTTGTTCTTACAAATCATTTGTCACTTAGAAAATTTTCACGAAAGAAATGATAGCACACTATGAGGATACAAGGAGCAATACCTTCTT
>JASDQU010408784.1:0-10447 GCA_032191745.1 Picea mariana
AAGTTGACCACCCTTCTTTTTTTAATATGTTACAAGTCATGTTAAACTATATAACTTGAAACCTTATAATCAAAAGTGTTATAATTTTGGCGCGAAAGCCCTCTCACTCTTTTCCTCTTTTTTTTTTCTTTTTTCTTTTAATCACGACAACAACATATTTAATGCAATATGAGGATAAGGAGTCTTGTAAATTGTTGACGAAGACACAATTCATGCACATAAGAGGAATAAAAATACGACGTTGTATTTTAATTTAACCAATTGTTTGTAGGTCACATTTCTTCCTTAAAAAAACGAGTGAAATCAACTTAATGTAGCTTCTCTAAGGGGTCCCACCTACTAGTTAAATAATATAGTAATAAAAATAGTATAATGCATTGCAATATTTTGCAAGTAGGATTCTTGTTGCCCAATATTTTGCATCAACAACTGGCGACTCCACAGGGAAATTTGCGTATAGCAGATTAGAACTCATGAATTCTGGTTTTGACAAAGCCAACAAGGGTGCGTAATAAGAAGTGATAAAAATAGATCAAGAACGGAAAGTTATACAATAGGGGAGATAAAAATGAAATTGAAATGATATATGAAATGGGGCTTCATGGAGCAATTTATGAAAATTGAGATATATGAGTGTGTTTGGTCATGTTTGTATAACTAGCAAAGAAACAATTTCATTTGCTTGAATGAAATTTCAACCTTGCTGCAAATTTTACAAAATCAATTGATATGCTCTTATTTAAAATGAAATGGCGGGTAGAAAGGGAAAGGAGAAAAAAAGGGAGAGTCACGACCGCCAAGTTAGTGGCAAAGCATTTAATTGAAGGTATAGGAAAAGTTTCATCAACATTTAAAGAAAAGAGAATCATAGTATATCTGTTGTGTGTTCAATTTCTAAACTGACCGACAATATTTGGAGACAATGATCTATCTAATGACTTGACTGATCCAGCTAACTCTACCTCATCAAGGGTTCAAAACCACAAAATGTGAATAACATTGACAAAATAAAACAATACAAGTACTCAAAGTAAATAAGCAAGTATGCAAAAAGTATTTACAAAGCACTTAATCACAATCAACTTGGTTCGACATAATGCTTGATATGTGGACCATTAGTACTATAGGAAAATAATCATTCATCCATATTATTTAATTGTATGAGTTAGTATTGAGGACAAAAGCAATTTTAAATGGACCTAACGATAATTTCTGGAACTTTAAGTGTCTTCCTTTTTCAACATGAGAAGAATCCCAAAGTAACACTTTCTCATCAACCTTGCAATCAATGGATTTGGTCTTTTTATTAAAATATTTTTTGACTGTTTGTTGCCTTCTTTTAAAATTATCTAGAGCATGACCTCTTTGTTCTTCTAAAGCGAGCAAGGCATTCATCCTTTGAGAAATATCAATAGAATTCAATTCTTCAGTTTGCAATGCCAAACGTAGTGAGGTAAGTTCTAGATCAATGGGCATAATAGCCTCTTGACCATATAACAACTGAAATGGGGCAAATCATGTACTAGACTTAGTAGTAGTATGATCTTCCCAAAGTGCACAAGTAAGAAGTGTGTGCCACTCACGAGGCTTATCCTCTATAATTCTTTTCAATATTTTGATTTGGTTCTTGTTGGTTGAATTAGCTTCCCCATTTCCGTGAGGATAATAGGTAGAGGAGGTAAAGTGTTTAACACCAATCTTATTAAGAAACTAAGTTAATTTTGTAGAGATGAAAGTTAGTCCATTATCTGAAATGATTTCCAGGGGAAGACCAAATCGAGAAAATATATTGGATTCCAAAAAGGAAATAACATGTTCATCTTAAGCGTTCCTAAGAGGTACAACTTCAACCCACTTTATGAAGTAATTTGTAGTTGTCAATATATAAACATGTCCTGCAGAAGACGGTGGGTTAATAGGATCGATAAAATCTAAACCCCATTTAGAAAAGGGAAAATCTTGAAGAACGGGTTGTAAAGGCATGGCAGAGAAGTGTTGTTTACTAGCGAACTTTTAGCATTTATCACAGGCCCTTGTGAATTGATAGGAATCTCTAAAAATACATGGCCAGTAATAACCAGTTCTTATGATTTTAAAAGCAATGGCTTCAGCAACAAAGTGACCACCAATATGAACAATAGATTTTGTTGATCCATGAATCTCATTTAATATCCTTTGAGTTGCATTATCATCAATACATCATAGCAACAACCCATCAACAGACCTTCTAAACAAAGAGTCTCCTATAATGAGATACGTAGAAGCTTCAAGGCGGATCCTCCTTCGTTGATGAGAATTTAAATGATCTAGACACCTTTGAAATTGTAAGTAATGGATGAGATCTTTATACCATGGGTGTTCAGATAAAGTAAGATTTTGGCTTTCAACATAAAACAATGTTGACAACAGACTATACTCATCTTCAGAAAATTCACTTGGTCCAGGATGTTGAGCTAAGTGAAGAGCTAAGTCACAACCCTTAATCATTTTGGATGTCATGATCATCAAATCATGCTCCTGGATTTTTGCAAGCCATTGTGCAAGTTTCCCTGAAAGATAATTTTGTGAAAGCAGAAACCTAACAACATGCAAGCATACTTTTACTTGTGTGTGTTTTCCTAGAATAAAATGACGAAATTTCTCTATAGCTTTAACAAGAGAGAAAGCCCGATTTTCAATAAAAGAATATTTAAATTCATCATCTAAAAAACTTTGAATCATGTAAGCTACATGATTTTCATTATTTTGATCATCATTTTGCACAAGAATTGCATAAATTGTTTCTTCTGTAGCGTTTGTATATATAATAAAGTCTTTTTTCAAAATTCGGTTTCGCCAAAATCGATACAGAACTTATTGCTTTATTGATTCTTACAAAATCCTTTTCGATGTCATCTGTTCGAGGGAAAGGATGATCCTTCTTTAGTATATTATGAATTGGTTTAACAATGATAGTAAAATCAGGAACAAATATTCGGACAAAATTTATAGTGCCCATAAAAGCTTGAATTTTTTTCTTAGATGTAGGGGCTAGAAGATTTAAGATAACAACAACCCTCTCAGGATCAATGCTTATTCCTGAATCAGAAACAATATGACCAAGAAGTTTACCTTGAGTGACACCGAAAATAGCCTTCGAAGGATTGAAAGAAATGCCAAATTTCCTACATCGCATGAAGACTTTTCGAAGATGACTAAAATGATATGATCGGGTCTTAGAATAAATTTTTAAGTCATCAAGATAAATTTGAATTATTTTGCCGATAAGATCATCGAAAGCTAATTGCATAGCTCTCTGAAAAGTAGCATCTGCATTGGATAAGCCAAAAGGCATGCGTTCGTAAGCAAAGGTGCCCCAACGGGTTGTAAATGTGGTTTTATATTTATCAGTCCTTTTAACTTTGATTTGATTATATCTAGAAAACCCGTCAAGTAAGAACATCATCTCAGATCCTGTAGCCTGTTGTAAGATCATTTCCATGTTAGGTAGTGGAAAGTTGTTTTTAACACATGCTCTATTTAAAGCACAAAAATTGACACAAAGCCTAATATGACCCGTTTTCTTCTCGAGGGGAGCAACATTTGATACCCATTCGGAATACTTAAAAAGATTATGTGAGCATTTATAAGTTTTTCCACTTCTTTTCGGATTGTAGCTTCAAGAGCAGGATTCATAGGTCTTTGTTTTTGCCCAACTGGCTTTTCTCCTTCCTTAATGGGAATAACATGTTGTATAACATTTGGATCAAAACCACAAAGATCCTCACAAGACTAGGCAAAAACATCATGAAATTCTTGGAACAAGTTCATGAATTTATTTTTTTCTTGATCAGAACATTGTGAACCTATCTTAATGATCTTTGGGGACTCAGAGGTTACAATGTTCAAATAGATGGTATGGCCAACTTTTCTTTTAGACTCCTCTTCTTTATTTATTTCTTTATTGCCTACATCACTTGTCGAGAATGAACTCTCAAGAGGAGTCAAACCCTTAAAAAGTTTATCATTTTCAAGGGGAATTATTTCCTTAGGTTTATAAGGTTCATTCTGTAAGAAGGCACATATGCCTTCATAGTCTGGAAAAAACTTGCCAAGATTCTACATTATCAGGGAGATGAGTTCGATAGAGAGACAAAAACGTACAAACTGTCCTCTATGGTAAAAACTGCCTTGTAGGAGAAGTTGGAAAAACAACTAACCTATCAGCCATATAATTAAGTTCTCTTTTTACACGAGTGATATTAAAAGACAATAGATTTGAGATTAATGCCCACACAACTTGGGTGTATCACTTTTGTAACTTGTTGGGATTATATAGCTTCCTAACTAAGTTTACAAGAAGTTCAGAATCACAAAAAACAATAAGATGACCACAACCAAGGTTATAAGCATTTTCGATGCCAAGGAATAAGGCTTCAAACTCAGTGACATTGTTTGTACATGAAAATTCTAATCTATAGTAAAAATTATGATTTTTTTCTAAAGGAGAGTATAATATAATACATGCTTCGTTTCCTTCGTTTGAACATGCACTGTCGAAGTGCATATGCCACATATTGTCATCATAATCAGTTAGTTGAAGATACATTGCATCTTCATCAACAAAGATTGAATAGACACGCATGTCTTCTTCAACATAATTTACATTAGGCTAAGGAACATTTTCAATATAAGGCGAAATACTTCCTTCTCTTAGTAAAATAATATTATTTCCATTCTCAGGGATGGATAAATGTGAACCATCTAGCGAAAGGTAACCACCGGTTAAGGGTTGCCAGTCTCTACCCAAAATGATTGAATAGTTACTTACATGCATGTCAATTACCTATATATTTAGGGTGGTTCTTATTTCAAGATGAGCACAAAGTACTAGAGTTACATCTTTGATTTCATCTATGGTAGACTGTTGTTGATTATCATAGGAGAGTATACTCCTTGCATTTTCATTTGTACAGGAAAGACCCAACTCTTCCATACTAATCTTTGACATAACTCTTGGATCGGATCCACCATCTATGAGGCAACAATGAGCTATTTTATCCATAATCTTTACAAAAACACAAAATGGAGGATATTTTACATGGTTCTTAAAGTTATTTACACCTATTTTATTCACATTTGAATCATCTCCCTCAGGATTTTCAATCAAATTAGCTATTGTGGAAATTTTAACTTCCATAAAAATTTTAAGATGTTGTTGTTCCAGGACGACAACCATGTCCAAAAGAGAAGCATCTGCTTTAATATTAGCCAATTGATTGAGAATATCATACTTGGAGGGAGGGAAAGACGAAATTGTCCCTTGACTGTTTGTAGTCTTGACAACCTAGGAGTCAGTACCTTGGGATGATGTGCTTGGGGTTGAAGTAGTGCAGGGAGGTTCAACTTTATTTCGATTGGGGTAAGATTTATTTCTGTTATTAACTACCATAACATCATCTGGTTGAGCCCAATCCAAAACAACAATAGTAGCCTCAGGATTCTTACCGGAGATTTTTTCCTTAGCATTCCTTTTAATCTCAGAAGTGGCTTTCATCATGATTTTCTTCACAAAATTACACCAGGCACGAGATATTATAGCCTTTGGTTGAAAAGGGTTATCATTTGGACTCCTAAAATATGCATGAGAAGAAGTTTCAGCAGGAGAAAAAGAGGAGGTGATTCCTTTCCTTCCATAAGCAATCAGTCAGTAAGTTATATCCTGCATAAGTTGCAAGACTGCAGACATATCGATTTGTTTGAAAAAATCTCCCTTAGGAAGACCAGTTCTTTCTAACAGTTCTTCATACTCAAGATAAGTTTGAAGTGTAGATCTGAAATTATATATAGCCTTTTCTTCCAATCTATGGCGATAGGAAGAGGGTAGAGCATTGTAATAATGCATAGAAGCAACCTGGTTCTGGGGGCGGACCAATTTGAGAATTTGATTATACAAATGAGTGAAAAGAAGGTTGATTGACTTAATGGTTTCACTGTTGTTATAAGTAATATTATTATATTCCCTTAGTTGATCAGTTGGGATTTAGGTTGTCCATATGTAGATTTAAACCAATAAACCAATTCTTCCCACGTAGAAAAGATTTTTAGGGGTAAGTAAAAAAAATATGCAACAACCTCCCCTTCAATAAAGTTGACAAATAAGTGCATGCAAGTAACATTATCATTCACCCCTATATTATGGAACGAGTTAGAAAAGACTACCAAGTGTTCCTTTGTAGTAAGAGTGCCATTTCCTGAAAACTTAGGCAAATGATCCTTAAAATTTGGAAGGGGTTGGACAACTTGCGTAAGATTCAAGGGAGAAGATACGTGCCACAGGGTGGTGGTAGCATCTTCTTCAAATTGAAATAAGTCATACTTTTTGATGACTTTTACCGGATTAGTTGTAGATTGAATTGGAATTTGATGGCTATAAATACTACCGCTTACGGATGAAGTTGAAGGATGTGAAGAGGAGGAACCTCCGGTACCACTACCGCCACCAGAAGATGTCATATTTAAAGTGAAGGAAATCACATGTAGAGTAGAACTAGTTGAATCGGATAAGGTTCGATGTAGAGAAGTTTGTTGGCTTTGAATGACAACCTTTCTCCTTCCTATTTTAAATATAGGAAGATTCTTAGGTGATAACCCTCTTGTTCTTCAAGAAATACAAGAGCTAGAGGACATGTGCAAAATATTTTAATGAGGAGGCAAGTTTTCGGGTTGCCTTTGTCGAGCTTCCCACTGTTCACGTATTCTAATATCTTCAAAAATGACTTCCCAAGAACTGTGGAGTTCAGCATGAGTGTTAGTAGTCTCTAAAATGGTATTGAATAAGGTCAAAGAAATTCCAGTTTGATAATCAAGACCATCACCGATATTGGGCTATCTAGTAACAGGTACAACCATGGAAACAATCAATTAAAACCAAAATAGGAATAGGAAACAAAAGAAATTAATTACAGAAATAAAGTACAACAACTAGAGAGATATGGAAAGATCTCCCCAGTATGGTCGCCAAATAAATGTTGAGGAAAAGGTATGAGGAACCTCACTCCAACATTTTTGAATCTTTTTTTTTTTTATGCTGGCGGAATCGGCAACTGGGCCGGTCTCATACTCGCGTGACACGGGGTTGATTCCGACCGCTACCACTATAACCTCCGGGTGCCATACGTATGCCCCTTCCGCAGGCACAGGTAAGTCGGGGGGATTTGAACTTGGAACCTCATCGAACATAACACGCTATATCACGGCACTTGCCGATTGAGCTGCCCCCCGGGGGCTAACATTTTTGAATCTTACTAGGCTAGTGTAAGATAGTTAGGATTATCACCCAGGGTTTATAGCCTATGACAAAATTATCAATTGATTCTCAAGCAATATGTACAAGGAATCAATGTTGTCTTTTTATAATTTAACAGTGCAAAAGAAGAAAGAGAAAAAATGTATATGTATTGTGTTTTTAGGATAAAGGAACAAATTAAATTCAAATATGAAAATAGTATCAGAAAATACACATGTGAGACAAAAATCAACAAAGTGATTTTATTGATTTCATTTTGAATTACAATCATAACTCCTTTTCAAATCCCTGCGAGGATATGGACCAAGATAAGATTTAAAGATATCGGATGGGAACCATACAAAAAGACTCTAACAACAAGAGAGGACTGAGACTATAAGTCTAGATCATCTTAGCCACGAAAATAACATTGACTGACTCTACAAAATATTCCCTATCAGTAATGAAATCTAATTCACATACAAATTAGAATACACAGACAATCAAGATCATATGATCAACCTTTCATGAATAAGATGCTGAAATATATATCTCAATCCTTGAAGCCTACAATCTTCAATGAGACCTTGTTGTCAACAAGAGGGTTAAGACTAAAAAATAACTCAAAATGAATGAAAGTAAGTAATCTGACAAGAATAAGAGTAGACCTTATATCAAAAAGTTCTTCCTTGTTCTCTCCTCTTTGTCCCTTCCTTTGATCACCTTTTATCTTCTTCAAAAGAAGTTGTGATAGTTTCAAACTACAATTACTTAAGTCATAATAGACTTAATTTTAGTTAGGAACAAATAATAATAATAAATGGTGCATTAAATAATAACTAATAGGTGGGACCCCTAATCTCTTAAATCTTTTAAAGTTTGATTCCCTCCTTGTTGCTCCATAATTTATTTTTAAAATAATTCATGTCACCTCATAAATACAAATATAAACAATCACTTGAATATTCCCTTGTGGCTACCCAAAATTATCCACACACACACACACACACACACACACACACACATATAAATGTAATTTTCCACTACACAAATAATAAGATTCATTGTCCAAAAATGAAGACAATAGTACCATGCTATCTGGAAATAACCCAAACATAACAAATTGTTCAGCAATAATCAAAATCCATATTTACTATGAGAAGCAATCTGTTTCTTCCCACTGTTTGTTGCCTTTTTTGTTTTGTTTGTAGAGTTGATATTCACATTGCTTGGATGATTAGATACATGAGGTTGAACTTCACTGAGAGTTGGAGACTGTTCATTATTCTGCTCGACATGAGAGGTAAGTGGCTGGGAGGAGTCACTAGAGGACTTGGCATGAATGAGCACTTTTTTACCTTTGCTTGGCAAAGGTTCATAGATGGTCGTCTTCAACTTTTTACTAGCATGTGAGGATTGAGTAGTAGATGGAATATGATCGATTTGTTGGGCATGCTGGTTATGTGGAGGTGGAGGAGGAAATGGTAATGAAACTCTTGGCCAACCATGATGATAGACTACAAGTTGATTGACAATGTCTTGCCAACCATCTTTAACATGGACCTCTAGCTGGAGTGAGACATGAGGTGGAACATGGACACCTGAAAGATTATGATGAGGTTGGAAAGGGGGTCTTTGTGGTCTAAAATTTTGCTCGAATACTCCTTGACCCACTAGGTTGAAAAAACGAGCTTGAAATAGTTGATTTAACTATTGAGAGTCAACATCAAAGTGAACGGAAAATATGGGCATCCTATTACCCCTTTGCCAAAAATTATTTATGTCCCTACCGCTGTCATTGCTACCTCTACTAAAGAAACTCATTGTTTACAAATAAACTTAGATAAGAATATAGAATAGGAAAGATGAATCAACCACCAATTAACTTTGTATAAAGATAAACTCAAAACATTGAATCTCATTATTTAACATATAAGCATGCATGCCATTAATCCATTTCTCTGTATACAATAATCATAGTCATTCTTCCAATTAAAATCCACAATTGTAATTATCTAGAACATGGATATTCAATGAAATTATGGATGTGATTTGGATTTATAATGAATGAAAAGTGTTATTTATGAAAAGGAAATAAATGATTATTGTTCTAAATAAGACGCATTCTTAACCAAACCATTTAAATAATCATGGCATGTTCATACTCAACTGTAAGTCTTGTTAATAATGCTCACTGTTCTAATTCAAAAAACTTCTTTTCCAATTACAGTGTTTCTATAAAATCATATTTCTTTTGGAACAGAGCATGGAAAAAAAATGATTTTGGGAAAAAATGAGGGCTCTATAATTTGCGTAAAATGAAATTATGGAGGAAAGTGATAACGGTCAATGTTGTTTCCACATACAAGCATCATCCATCAATCATCGACACATATGATCAATTCCAACCTTCAAAATAAAACTCTGTATTTTTTGTCCTTTATATTCTTGAGAGTTAGATCCACTAAAATAGTTTGAAAACTCTTTTTATAGTTTCTCGTGGAAAGAACCATATTCAAACTTTTAAATTTTAACCATTTGAACCCTATTTTTTTTAAATAATGTGACCATAGTAACAAAATGAATCCATTCCAGGGCGAAAGAATTATTCCTGTTATCGCACAGTTCGTAGCTAGGTCAAAAGGCTAGAAGATAGAGGCCAATTTGGCGTAACAGGAACCTACCCCACCCAATGTCACCACGATGGGGAGGTTCTTTCTCTTTAGGGAGGTTAGGCCCAGGGGAGACGTCCCCGGTAACCTGGAGTTTTTAAGAGGCTAAGGTATAAAGGTCAAAGTGAAATTCCCTCTTCACAGGTCACCAACAAGAGCAGATAGTTGGGCTAAACAACCAATAATGAAGTGTAGGCCCAAATGAGAACACTTGCCCGGAACAAAGCAATAGTAGACCAATACATGCAGGCTATGATTCAAAGAGTTAGTAATTCATATAACTATCTGATATCAATATATAAGCAATAGATATTGACGAGATCAATGTTTATTAATACAACAATGAAATAATATCAATTCATCAACAAATACCAAGATGATGTAGCAGTCAGTGTGTCCAATCAATCCCTCATTCAATAAATGCTTTAAACCACCATCTAAATGCCTATAAAAAGAACTTGTTGTGTCAAGATGGAATAACCAAGGATGACGTTAGCCTTATTAGGGT
>JASDQU010408785.1:0-11126 GCA_032191745.1 Picea mariana
ACCATTCTTTGTTTTGTTCATATGGGATCTGGAAAGTTAATCGACTTGTCAATGTTTTGAATCTCTGATTGAATTCCCACACAGGTTTATCCACCTTCTACTTGATCTCTTTCAGCTCTGTGATACATTGTGACTCCGACTTAGGTTTCTTAAATTCTACGATCAGTGTGTTCTTGATCTGATTCAATGGCGTAGGTTGTGCAAGTCCTTGGACGAGTTTCATGTACCAACTCAGTGCGCAATCTCTAAGATTTGTATTGAACTGGGTTATTTTGACATCTTCATCAGTGACATTCTTAATGTTCCATAGGGCTTCACACAGGAACCAGTGTTGGTCAGGATCTTCAGATCCATCTCCCCTAAAGATAGGAAGTCTCATCTCATCTGCCATAGATATTCCTAGGGTGCCTGACTGAATATGTGGTGGGATACTATGGACAGTTCTCTGGATGCTCTGGTGACTGGGATTACTCTGATTACTTAATACTGAATCAATAGGAAGGATAATAGTACTTACTTCAATGGTCTGCGCGATTTCTGAGCCTTCAGGTCCTCCTCAGCAAAGCTCTTCATATTGTTCTTCCTCTGTCCCGGTGGGTTCTGAGTGTTCTTCTTCTATCAGATCTGCTTCTTCTCCACTGTAGAAACCCTCCTCCCCGTAGTTCTTCTTAAACAAGTTCGCAAGATGGGCTTCTCTTAACACTCTCCCACTGCGCGTATGTACAACTTTTGTGTCACTGTCGCTGTCCAAATTTTTGAACATTATCCTTTCCGAATCCAACCAATCTATTGTATCTTCAAGATGTTCTTCTCATGCAACAAAATATTGAGTCTCAACTTCAAGAATTGTAAACATTTTCCTCTGGATCCCTTAAAGAAATATCTCTCAGCTTGGTTGTATGACTCTACCCTGTCAACAACAAACTCTGTGATGTACCCTCCAATGGTACTATCAAACCAATGATCTTCTACTCGTGATACAATTTTATCAACTTCCTTGACCTTCTTGATCAACTCCAACGTCCAAACCACAGGAAGTCTAGATCAAATCTCGAAATGGGTATCGACTAATCTAGCTACCCACTTGTATAGCTCTTGATGGATTCCTCCAAAGAATATCTCATGTATATCAGTGAAGATATATCTTTCTAGCCAATCCTCAGTGCTAAAATTAGGGTTCTTATTCTGGGCTTCAATGAATTCCTTCTCTTGATCCTCTATCCACTTTTGAGTTTCTGTCTTCGATGGAAACCACCTTGACATTCCCTTAAAATGATTCTTTTCCCGACAAAGGAACCATTTGTTGGCATAGGGGTAGACCCAGGGTTCATCTCCAAGAGCACACCAACAAGACCTAACTACTGGCCCTTTCGGAAACACCTGTGAAGCAAATGCAGTCTCACCCGAAGCAGTTATGAGGGGGTTTCAGGACAGAGATGTCTACAACCAAGGGGAATATCAAGTGGATCTAACACAGGAACAAAACAACATTCATATATCACTTATCAGCTCGATATACTCCATGCATCTATCAGATCTACCTTAGAAATTCAATAACAATATAAGAAGGACAAATACAAAATACCAATCATACACAACACAAAATATACATGGTTCACCCTCTCTCTAGGGCGACGTCCACAAAACTGTGCTATATTATATATTTTGTGTATGACAACAATTTTGTGGACGTCGCCCTAGAGAGAGGGTGAACCATGTATATTTTGTGTTGTGTATGATTGGTATTTTGTATTTGTCCTTCTTATATTGTTATTGAATTTCTAAGGTAGATCTGATAGATAAGAACAAAACTTACACTAATTTTGTGTATGACAACAATATCTTGGAGGAAGTAATGTAATTATAAGTATATTTCAACCAATTTTGATCACAAGCTTAATTGGAACTATAACATTTATAAAAGGATAAATGGAGGGTGGAAATATTACCATGGTCTTGAAAACATGTGTAAATCAGTGGACCTTCAGCTTTGGGATAAGAATAAACCACTCTTGGATAATCTCATCACTCTTTTTATCTTATATGGATATGAATTTTGGGGATGAAACATACCCAGAGAACTGTGGATAAAGATAGAGTAAATTCAAAAGCATTTTATAATGTACAATATTAAAATTAAAGGAAATACACCCTATCCCATCCTCCTCATAGAAGTGAGGCTTTCCCCCATTGACAAAATGGACATGACTAGGTAATTAAGGATCAAGAACAAGATAAATAGTATGAAAGACAAGAGGCTTCCTAAGATTGCTTCAAACTCTAGTCAAAACCACTTGTAGCTCAAGCGAGTATGGCATAAAGATGCTAAGTATTGGATAAATCATCAAGGAAGTATTGCATCTAAATTTAAGAAGAAATTATGGTGTAATAAATAATTAGAGGATAAGATAAAATTAATATACTTTAAGGAGGTGACCAACCCTAATCTACAAGACCAAAAGTATCTCTCTATTTTAACTAGCATAAAGAAGAAAATCAACATTGCTAGAATGAAAACAAACTCTCATGAGCTTCATAGTGAAATAGGGTGTTGGACAATTCCTAAAAAATCATGGATTGAAATTATTTTTTTATGTTTGTGACACTAAAAGGGTTGAAGATGAAAGTCACTTTCTCTTAGATGTCCTACATATAATTCCTAAAATGCCACGGGTTGAAAGAATTTACTATATCACAATTTCAAAATATTTTCTATAACACTGAACTTCCTAACCTTTTAACTCATCAAAACTATGGTGATTTATTAATGATTCTTTTAAATCTATTCAAGCACAAAAATACAATTCTAAAGAAAACCAAGTAGCTCCCTACCTTTCTTAAGGTCTGATAAATCATAGTTGGTCTCAGTGGAGGTAATTAATAACCACCGCCACACCACCACCTCCACCAATCATATAAGTAAGAAGAAGAAAGTATATGTTATTTTTATAAGGGGATATTTTCACTCCATGAACACACTAAGTGTAAATTTTTAAAGATATAATGGTGTATAATCACAAACAAGGGATATTAGGGCATCACGCAGAAAGAAATATGATTTTGTTTTGAGATAATTAAACAAATGGATCCCACTAACGAGAGCGAGGGAAAATTCTCTCATGCTTATAAAACATGTTCTACTTTATTAAGGAACATTGAAAATATATTATCATTGTTATTTTTCTAATGGTGATTATATTTTAAAATCTAAGCTTAAGGTTAGGTCTACATGGAAGAATATCGATATAATGTATTGATAGAATTTAAGGTTTGATATAGATGAAAATATTAAGTACTTTCACTTTAAATTAGAAGAGGAAATATTTAATGTTTTCTCATAATACAAAGAAGATCACTTTACATGATGTTGCAAAAACGTCATGTACAAAATCCATCTCATGTACAATTTTAGACAAAGTGCTACATATTGATAATTGTAATATAAGAAACAATATAAAAAATGAAAGCTATATAATTTTGACAAGGTTTTGCTAGAAAAATACAAAGAAGATGCTCATCCAAATAATCAAAATCAAATCTTACTTAAATAAGTCAAATAATTAAAATGGGAAGAAGTGTCATTTCCAAAAGTTGAAATGTAATTTGTTGACAAAGAGTTGTATACCAACCCAATTGAGTAAAATTTGTTTTCAAAAATTGAAATGCAAGTTGTGGACAAAGAACACATACATTATTATTGTTAATATTTGCTCATAGAATACACATTTTGGGGATGGACAAGTGGTGATAAAGTGGATGGAGGGCTCTTGTTCTTGTGAAAATTTTCTTCTGTGTCCTATTTTTATTTTTTTTGATGAGATATTTACTATAAAGTTAGTATTTAATTATATATCCTTTCATCGTTGTTTGCGAAGAATAAACTCCTATGGATGGGCTAGAGTGATTTCCCTAAAGAACTAACTCTATCCCCAAGAAACAATCAAGAATTCATAACTAACTAACTAACTAGTAACGAGAAAAAATAAGACTAATCAGGATCCTAATGAATGAAGTAGATCCCTCGCATAAATCTTTGATCCCACGTTCAAATCCAAATCTTTCTCCAACAACCAACACTAAAGGGGAAGAAAACTGCAAGGTAGGTAATTACAAATAACTAACTTTTAACTATATTAATTGAAATTAAACAAATTAGTATTCCAGATAATCAAATTCTTAGATATAACAATAGTAAATCAAAACGCGATATTGGGATGGGAAAGAGATATCTTTATCATGTTAACAACACAAATTCAAGAAACCATATGACTTGTAACCACTGTGGTGTTGCTCCAAAATCGAAAACCAGGTTCCTCCACCCAGGCCAATGAAGACTAAATTACACCTCCTAAATCTTCACTTGAGACAGGTCCAAGAAAGAGAAGGAGTCTTTTTTTGACAAGATAAATGAGCAAAGATGGCTAGAAATAAGGGTTTCTAGAATTTAAGGGAATATCTTGTAGACACAGGAAAGGGGCTTGTAGACTCTAGAAAAAGTTTGCCAACATAATGATGCTCCAAATATTCATTTCTCTCCTCTACACCTTGGAATCCTTTTATAATACAAAAAGGTATTTGGAGTCATTATAGGTAGGCTATAGGGGGCTAAAATAGGAGGAACTTGCAAACCCTGCCCTAAATTTTGCAATTTTATATTTTTTTGTGCCAAAAAGATGCATACATGTGTTTTTGAAGAGAAACAAGAGTATCATACACATGTTCTGTAACTATTAGGATGATTATGACTTGGAAAATGGGTTTTTTAAAATAATTTTGGGGAGGAATTGAGGGGGGGGGTGGGTGGGTTGTTTGCAAGTAGGACATGGATAATCAATCAAGCCATTGACATGCATCCATGCTATGAGGTGGAAATTTTTTGTATAATAGATTCTCCCTAATGTATGTGGTTATAAGGGAAACTGATGGTTGAAGTACATAATATAATCCAGGAGGGGAGTGTGCAATATGCCCAAGAAGAGTTCATTGAATAATGGTCTAGAACATAACCTACAAAAGAAAACAAGTAAGAGAACTCTCTTTCCGAGGTGGGAATACCCATGCTCAAGAGAGATAAAATAATGGCCACCAAATCAAGTACACTACAAATCCATGAGATATATACATAAGAAGTGATCATGGCCATGAAAATGAGTACACATTGGATCCATGTCAAAACAGATCATAATCATGAAGAGATACACAATGGATCTATGTATTAGAATCACATGATGATATTTGGAAAAAAGAGATGTATAAACTAATCATCCATAAGTACCAATGTCATATAAAGAAATTTGTACTATCCAACGCAACTCAAGAAGCATCATAAAATAGGTGATGCTACTATAGACCCAAGGTATTCAAATCAAGCCATCGATGGTACAAGTATACACCATGCAAAAAAGATGTGTTGAATTTAAATATAATGAGACACCATTTGATTATTGGTCATTAATGTATACTATTAACAAATGCAAGAATACCCATCAATAAATGATAATGGGTGTCAAGGTACCTAGTACATTCTAGCATGTGTGAATGAATAAGTTGATTTCAAACACGTAGAATATATTGATCAGAGGAAATTGATGTATTCCCATTTTCAATAACAAGGGAACTTGCCACTAATGACTACAAGCCCCAAGGTACTAAAAATACTCTATATCTCGATCCCAGAGAAAATTTTCCAAATTTGATGGGAACATATCTGCTAGAAGGAGGGAATTAAGGAATCCCCCATCATCCAACATGAGGGACAACAAAAGGAAAAATATTTTGAAGGAATTAGATGAAATATTAGATGGAAACACTACCAGGTATGTCTTTCACATGCACTAGATGTAATAGTGCATGGAATAAACCCTCTGAGAAACAACCAATAAAGAAAACCACTAACAAAGGAAAGGAATTCCACCAATGGGGAAAATGGAACCCAAGTTATTGCACAAATCACAAAGTGTGAATAAGGTCTTGACGTCAAACACATGGAAAACCACTCAGTCAATGAACAATGATGGAATGTTATCTTTTGAGTGCAAGGTAACCTATGAATGATGAAAATAGGCCCAGGGTGATACTCTAGGTCAAACTCTTAGAGAAATGTGTTGTAGTTGATAAGAGTTGATCCACCAGTAAGAAGTCAATGGGGACCTTCTATACCAGAATAAGTAAAAGAAAAGGATTCTTGTTGATTCTGAGAATTAATTGACAATGGGAAGGACAACATGAAAATTCAAGAGTTTTGAGGAGTGGTTGACTCTAGATAAAAATTCCCTTGAAAAAAAACACAACACAAAAAGTGACTTGGTAAARCATATACTGARGAAAGAACGATGAMATAAGTATGTGACACATGAGGCATCAACAAACTCTCCATAGTGACTTGAAGGATAACTAGTAGGAGGAATAAACACTSAAAGTATCATGGTTTAGTCTCCTAAGGCCATACTAAACTCAATCTGCTGAGATGAAGACTGAAAACTTAGTGCTTTGTTCAAGGGAAGCATGATTGTTTCCAAACATAACTGAGAACTTGACTCTTTCGCATTCTCTTTTTTTTTTTTTTTGTATTTTTCATGTTATGAAAGCATGAAAAAGAACAAAATAATGTTATTATATAGTGGAGGAAACAATTTTTCGTGGACACACAAACTAATTATGGGTGCAGTGAATATACCTATTCTCAATGCAAGGAACACATGCAGTATATGGACACTCAGGGGAATGTTTCCTCTAGGGATATAGATGTCAATTCACAATGACAATTAATGTAAAGGATGAAAAATGAGAGAATTCATAAGAGATAGGCTAAATGATAGCAACTTGAAGCTGACATTACGCTAAAAAATGCAAGCGAGAAAAATATAATGCAATTACAACTGATTAACACAAAATGTGGGAGACCCATGAGGTATTGTCCAAAATAAGAATGAGAAGAAGTTATGAGGATTCAATGCAAAGTCATGGAAAGACTAAATAGGGCTCATGATCCTATAAAAAAATTTAGCATGGGTGTCAAAATGGCTAGCAAGGTACTAACGACACCCATGAAAAAGGAAGGCTCTACCACAAACAAGATGACACTTGTAATCAACTGGGAAGGTAAGTAAGTGAGATCGAAGCTAAGGAAAAAATGAGAAATACAWTGATTATGAAAARTGCATGGTGAAAAATTACCTACCCTATATGCCGGTAATAAAAAACATTACCTGTCGAAGAGTCAAATATGGAGCAAAAATTTGAAAATAGGTAAAAACTCACCGTTGTACAACATCCAACCTAAACAATTGCACAATTAAACTCCATCCATGGCTTGAAAGTTATTCCATTAGGTGTAATTAAATGAGAAGGGTACCAAACTATAGCAAAGAGGGTTTAAAAAATGCTTTAAATAGTAAAAATAAAACTTTTACCATGTCATTTGGAATTTTTACCCACATAGTGCATTAGAGTGGAAAAAACCTTCGATGTTCACTAGATAATTGTGATATTTAGTCCCAATTAAATCACGAGCCATCTAGACTAGGTAAAATATTTCCCAATTCTCTTCATTTTTGACCATTTACTTTTTTAATTTGGGAAAAAATTGATTACCTTTATTAATTTTTAATTATGGAAGGGCATATACGTGCCCTACTTTAACATGGAGTGCATATACTAAGCCTTATATGCACTTGTTACTTCACTAGGGTGTGTATAAATGCACATGTTGACACTGTAGAGTGCATATGAAGTTGTTCTAAAGAAAAAAAACACACATTTAATCTCTTCCTTTGACTGTTGATTGCAGGATGGACATTGTCTGGAGGGAAAGGGAGCATGAAGAACTTTACAATAAGGTTTTGGATGATTTGGAGGCAATGGAATCCCTCATAAATTGTGGCTTAAATAAATTTTTCGAAATAGGAAACATGAGGGCTCAAAAAAGACTTTTACAGGTTCTAGTAGGATATTGGAGCCCTAATGATGATGTATTTATGCTTCATGGACAACCTCTAAAAATTGAGGTTGAGGATATTTACTTCATAGCATGTCTCTCTCGGGGAGGGCAGATAGTGAACTTAAGGACCCGAGGTGGTGGTGGTATGATGATAGAGGAGTACGCAGCCACATATTGTGCCCATCATACTAAAAATGTGGGAACATATATCTCAATAAGAAGAATCGAAATCTTGAGCTTAGATATTATCCTTTGTACCATCACACATATTGCAGAATCGACATTGTTACATCATGCATCTCACCCATAGATGTTTTACGTAGTAGATATCCTACGACCAACAATGTTTAATTGGAGCTCCTCATTGTTGGCACCAATGAAGAGCCGATGATGGCTCATTGGATATAGTTGATGTAGAGATTGGTGGGTGGGTAAGTCCCTAGCCCATATGAGGATGATTTATTTGATTGGTGGTCATGGAATATTATCATGATCGATGACTATCCCTATGAATGGATAATGTAATACCCCAGTTTTGAGTCCCTGAATTTATAATGTATTTTGGATATATGATACTTAGGATGGTGAGTCGGTATATTAAGGCTGAAGTGCCTATAAAGTTGAAAGGAAAAAGTGCCTAGAAATTTAATACTTTGAATTCATTAATAAAATACAACACTGACTGCAATATAGACAAGGATAGAGATAGGGGGCTTTGATTCCACAAGAGAGGGGGATAAAGGGATAAGTATTTTATTATTATTTTTATTTACCCATCTTGGTATTAGTTGGGAAATGTGGTTACATGAGCTTCTTGGGGAATGACATGTGGTTATTTATTGCATGTAAGTATGTAAACCCCATTTTTGGGCTATTTGGGGGTTCATGCTTTCATTTTTCTTCATTCATTCATTCCTCTTTCATTCTTTCTCTTGGTATAGGCATGGGAAACAAATTACGAGGAGATATGAGCCATTTCTTGTTGACTATAAGAAATTATTGATTATTCCAGGAGGGAATGGATGCATGTGTGCATGAGAATGATGGAAGTTGAGAGAGAACTATCCACAATTGAGATTCCTTGGAGTTTCCATCATTGATATTTCATGACCAGTAGCACTGGAGCGCTGGAAAAGAAGTGGAACAACTTGAGGAAATTCTTTGTAGAGAAAGGGGTTCATTTCTTTGGGTTGTGCAGGCTGAAGGGGAAGATAAATGGTAAACTAGGATTGTTGTGTGGTGGGAAAACTATGAGAGATTGATAGCTATTTTTTTTTAGATTCATCCTAGGACCCTTCCTTATGGATTCACAGCCCTGGCTTGGGGGTGACCTTCTATTGATATTTGGAACAATAGTTTCGATGGTTGGGTGGAATGTTCAACGTCTTCAGCTAGTTGGTGAATGGTTATTTGAAAATATAAGTGCTCTCTATGTTTTCTATGTAATTTATATTACGTTGTGTATTTATTATCTCTGATATATATTTACATTGTGCATACTTGTTATTATTGTGCATAGCATGTTATTCTATTCTTTTATAGTTTATCATGCTTCTTGATTATTGCATGTGCTGGTAAAATGTTTCTTGATTAATAAATATTGGTAACATAAATTTGAATTTTCCCAAGGAGGTGAATTTAGAGGTACCTGGGTAGTGGGTACATTGATGTTTGGTATTCATAGTTATTTCGTAGGTGACATGATCTAGAATGGGGGTCTAGGCATGTCAAAAATTGGTATGAAAGAATCGATTACAACAATTGGGTCGTATGGGCCGATTTGCAGGTCAAAATACTACTAGAAAGTGAGATCCACTCTTAGCAGTTGTTCTCTCCCTGGGTAGGTGGATGAAAAATGGAGGCCAAATAATGCAAGAGGTAGATGGCCAAGGATAATGCACAGTGGTAAGTGAGATATTGGAAAACAATAACGTGGCAGTAGGAGGCATGACGTGAGAAACAAACACAAAGTAGAGCCCATTGCAAGGCTCATACCAGTGATCTTTTTTACAATTGATGAACTCATGATCCATTGTCAACATCATATGAATTACCATGCCGGGGCCATGTTGCATAGGAATGAATACATGAAATTGAAGATACTCATTATGATTAGTCTCGTGAGCTAAGGAATATCCTTGATGGGATCCATCAAGACATGAAGGAATTATGAAAAATGAATATTCGATGGAAGGGTGATCGGGATTTAGGAGCAAAACGAACTGATTAACAGACTAAATAAAAAAAACACAGAGATATGGAGAATAACATAGATATCCAATGAACAATATCTTCTATTAAATATTGAAATAGGCTGAAACTGTAAAACTACAGAACTGAAACACTTGCTCGAATGGTGGTAGCTATCTCTGATAAGAGATGTGGTTGCTATGTGCATCTATCTGAGAAGAATGGATTACAATGAGGCTCCATATGCCTTTTTGATATTACTCATGAATGCCAAAACCCTAGACATCCAAAGATATAACCCTAGAAGGTGAAACACCAAAATTCATATGGGCCCCTATGGGTAAGTTGGTGTAAGTTGGTACCTCAACTTCCTAGGGTCATAAATTTGCATATGACCTATGTTTTAGGTGCATGATAGCCTATTAGAAAGGTATTTCAGAGAACTACACATTCCGCTGTCAAAATCTGACTCCATCTACAATTTGACTATGACGAGCCAAAAAAACAATGTTTAGGGCCCCAAAACGACCCTGGAAGTACAACAAGATGTGATGACATGAAAACATACAAAATAATCTAGTTGGATTAGGCGACAAACCACCAATATCCACCTGGAGGATGTGTGGGGCTTTAGACAACCCTAGAAGTGTAGAACCCACAATTACAAATAAGTACAGAAGAACGTGATGAACAAAAATGGACAAGAGTATCCAATTGGAATAGGTGGGTGGCCACCAATATCCACCTAGATAAATCCTCCCCCCTTAGTAAGAAATGGTCTCCATTGCATTGAGTTGCCCCATCAGGTGAGGAAACCTTTGTTGGATTTCACCCCGGGTGAGCCACTTTCCTTGGTGTAGGAGTTTCCCTGCCTTGACAACTCGATAAGGTTGGATGCTCTGCTGGTGAGTTCCCTTGACTTGTGTGTCCACTATATGATCAGTGGATGCTTGTTCCATGTAGTCAGGGTTGAGATTTGTTGGTGTCAGTTGTTTTG
>JASDQU010408788.1:0-10555 GCA_032191745.1 Picea mariana
TTCAGCGTCTGTGTTTGCATTTGTGTTGCAGCATGTTTCAGCATCTGTTCTTCATAAACAATCGATTTCCATCAATGACAACCTTGATCATCTGCGCCTTGATCATCTGCGTCATCTCTGTTGTAGCCATATTTCCAACACTTCTCCTTCGAGAGATGCAAGGATTAGAGGACATGAAAATAAATACCAAAGAGGTAGGAAAGGGGGGGTTATTGTTGATTTATGGGTTTCCTTTTCCTGGCTTCCCAATGTTCACGAATATTTATGTCTCTTTCAATTACTTCCCAAGAGTGTTCAAGTTCAACATGAGTACTAGCAGTTTCTAAAATAGTGTTGAATAAATTTAATGCGATGTTGGTTTGGTCATCAAGACCATTTCCAATATTGGGTTGTCTCGTAACAAGTACTGTCATGGAAAAATAAGTCAAAGAGTAATCCAATAAAACCGAAAAATAAAATACAATTGTGATACAATCAACCAGAGAGATATGGAAGATCTCCCCAGTATGGTCACCAAATAAATGTTGAGGAAAAGGTATGAGGAACCTTACTCAAGCATTTCCAGATATTATTGGGCTAAGGCAAGATAGTTGGGAATGTTACCCGAGGTTTATAGCCTTAAAATAAAGGAAACAATCACTTAATCCGCAGGTATTAAGTACGAGGGACCAAGGCTGATTTTTTATATATTATATGTAACTGTGAAAAAGAAATAAACTAAACAGAAATTACATGAGTATGTACATGGAGATAAAAGAAAAATATGAACCAAATCATCAAAATACATATGTGAGACTGAAATCAAAAATATGATTTTTATATTGATTTCATTCTGAGATACAAAGTTGAATTCTCTTTACAAACCCCTGCGAGGGTAGGGACCAATATCAGATTTAGAATCCTCTTATGGGCACCTTACAAAGAGACTCTGACAACAAAATAAAAATGAATCTAACGATCTAGATCAGCTTTCCACAAAATGTTGTCACTTGACTCTGCAGAATACTCTTTATCAGTCATGAAATTTAATTCATAAATGAACAAGAACACACAGACTGCCAAATATAAATCATACACCTTTAAAGACAAACTGCTGAAATATATGATTCAGTTTTGAATCATGTTGCCTTCAATAAGAACTTGTTGTCATCAAGATGGTTAATCCTTCTAGTAAACTCAGAATGAATGAAAAATGAAATTATCTCACAAGTATAGAGAAAACCTTATAGCATAAGTTATCACTCTATTATCTCTTGCCCTTGTCTCTTCATTTTATTGAACTTTTATCTTTTCTCAATAAGTTATGGTAGTTCAACTACCTTTCTTTTGTTAAGATTAATATCTTAAAACTAATTAGTTGAGACAAATAAATAATAATATATATAGGTAAGGGTCTAATTAAATAATAACTAAATAGGTGGGACCCCTTGTGACTCTCATTTTCAATTTCTTTAATAATCATCAAAACATGAAGTATAACACCCCAAACATTTGCTTCAAACATTTGCCTTGTAACTCCCATCTTCATATTAATGATCGAATATTTTAATATCATCAAAACAGAACATGACTATATCCAAAATAGCATTATATCCATGTTGTCCAAAACAATGTCTAAATATGTATTTGTTGTCCAAAACATTGTCAAAAATAAAAACAGTGTACTCAATAGAAAATAACAATAATTAGCATTAAAAATCATATATGCTATGAGAGGCATTTTGCCTCTTTTCAGTGCTACCCTCTTTAGATCTCATCTATGATTTATCATGTGCAATAGCCTTCAATTGATGGGAACTTTGTGCGTGGATTGCAATGATAATGTGTGAACAATCATCTTTGAGATGAAGACGAGAGGACACAGATTCAGAGGAATATTTGGATGACTTGGAGGGAGTGGCCACTCATTTTCCTTTGTCTAGATCTTGGTTGGGAACATCATTTTTTATCCTTTTACTTGCATGGGAGGATTGTACTGGCGAGACAACATGATTAGCTTGGGCATTTGTATTTATTGGCAGTGGAGGAGGGGGTGATGGAAAAGACACAGTGGGCCAACCATGGTGATGAGTTACAGGTTGATGAACAATCTCTTTCTAACCATCATTGATAGGTGGTTCTGGATGCATAGAAACATGAGGGGGGATGTGGATATCAGATACATTCTGACATGGTTGGTAAGGATTCCTCTCAGGTATAGGTTGCAAAATTCCTTGGCCAACTAGATTAAAAAACCCATCTTGGAAAATGTGATTCAGCTCCTGCGGATCAACGTCAAAAGGTATCAGAAATCATGGCCTTCTATGGCCTCTTTGACAATTATTTCCTTTTCCTCTATTAGCACCTCTATTAGAAACTATATTACCACCTCTATTAACACCTATGTCATTGCTGCCTCTACTAAAGAAACTCATCCTGAAGCAATATTCCAAACATGTTATGAAAAACTATTAACAATCCATGCATCAATACTCTACCTAAATAAAATCAAAAGGTTGGCTCTATCATTCACAACAAAAGCACATGCAATCCATCCATCAATACTTGTAAACTCAACGATCGATCTCCATTTGAGCAGGTAGTGATAGGGATATTGGGACGATGGGGGGCTTTGTAATGAGCGTAAAATGATAGCATGGATGGGAAACAACCAACGAATATTGTTCAAGAAAATGTAGAAGTAACAGAAAATATATCCATATCAAAAATTCCAACACCTATCATCATCTAATCTCTTTCTTTTGTTATTAATCTTTTCTCTTTTCTTTAAAAAAAAAAAAATGAAATTCATAATAATAGAATAGGGGATGTTTAAATGTATTTGGGAAGGCGGTGGGCATATAATGAACGAAAAGTGAGATAATGGAAGGGAAAAAGATGATTATTGTTCTATTAAATGCAATAATATTTATTGAAAATCATCATCACCATCATTTGCCAAAAATTTTCTCTGTTTAATAATTCAAATCCAAGACACAACTTTTTTATATTACCCAAATAAAAACCCCATGAAAGTTCCAGGGTTGTCGAACTTCACAATTTCCTTTTCAATTAGCAGAGCTTTTATAAGAGACTTTTAAGAGAGTCATTCGAAAAAANTAAAGCCATCAACCTTTCACTATTCAACGCTTGTATCACAAGCTCAATACTTGTTGCATAAACAGACTGGGTTCAAAACCTCATGTGAAATTGGTGCTCATCATTTGATATAATCATCATATAACTTCAAATTCGACTAAACCCCCATAGATAAATAACAAACGAGCCAAGACTTAATGAATACAACCAGACTTTCCCATTGTCGACACTATAACATACATCAAGACCAGAGTTTGAATATACCAATTTCCATATATCATATAAAAAAACCGAGGTCTGGGAAAATGTAAAGGTGAGACATTCATGAGGGATTTGTAAAAACCATTTAACCATTTATTTCCACAATAGACCTTCCACAGACCTCCCCTGGTGGCCGCAAGGAAAATACACATGTCTCACATATATTCACAAACAATGGAAATATAATTTGAAGGAGTTGTAAGTCTTCCAAAGACTAGGTAAAGGGTATGGCGTTATGCAAGAAAAAAAACAATTATTATTTTTGTTTCACATAGAAAAACCCTTGATTTCAAATCACCAGAGATGAGTGAATCTGAAAGTACTTTCCATAACTATTTTCCAACAACCATATCAACATAGCAGCATTTATTATGGGTGCAACTCAATCACATTATTCAAACAGAAAGGAATTTTGAACATTATCCTCAACTTGAAACATTTAAATTCCAGCAGGGATGGACCTCCATTAAAATGCAATTTGCTCAATGGTGATATTCACATACACCCATTATAAAATTCAAAAAAGAAAACAGAGTCTGTAAGAAAATCTAAGAGCCAACATCATGACTTTATTTGGAGCAAAGCTACAGTTAATGAATGGAGAGGTAAGAGCCAATATACTTGTAAGGAGAATGCCAAAAAACCAACAAGCACCACTATTCCTTCCAAGGCCGAGCAAGATGGAGGCAACACCAGCCAAAGAAACCAACACCAATCCGAACCAAGTGAGTGTGGCGACCTTGAGGTAGGGTTAGAGAGGCTTGCAGTAATTGCATGTTATTTCTCAAATTAATTTCTATCAACTAGAGCCAAGTACGAGCGCACCCAATACTTCCAACACATATTCCACTATGCTTTCCACATAAAATTTCAATCCAAAAATAAAATTAAACTCATGAATATTAATGTATACTAATTGTGCCTCGTGGATATCTCAACACGTGCTTCACAGAAATCCAATGTGTTTGTCTCCGTTGACTCCTAAACTAGCTAAGTGTACTCACTACATAACAAATATTTGGTCTGGTGTACTCACTACATAACAAATAAACTGGCTAAGTGTACTCACTACATAAAAAATATCCTGTCTCTGAATCGAAAGAAGACACACTTAGTTTCTTCATATCCATCACCATTGGTGTAGCCACAGGATTCCAGTTCATCATCCCATACTTCTTCAATATCTCAACCGTGTACTTCCCCTAACTCAAAAATATCTCATGTGTTCTCTGCCACAACTCTAGTCCCAAGAAATAGTGCATCATACCAAGGTCCTTCATCTCAAACTCAGAGGCCAACACATACCATGTTGTTGTTTTTTATCAGTTAACCATTTTTGTTTTTCTAGTGTTAAATTAGACAAGCACAATTTTTTGCAAGTGGTAATTACTTCCAATGATATACGATATTACTTTAGTAAACTATAGAACATCACTAAGTAATTTGGAAAATTTTGACTTCTTATAAACTTTGGTCTCTTCCTTAGATCACTTCCCATGTGTGAGAGAAACAATATGTGTGTTTATTGTTGTGTCTTTCAAGTGTCTCTTTATAGTAATATTAGATTGATCCAAAAAGACACGTCTCTTTGAAAATTAAATTAAATTTTCTTTCTTATAAACAGTTGGAGAATACCTCCCGTAACTACCCAAAGATTAATTTGCTTATAATCCATCCACATAGTATTTGACTTTGTTAAATTGTTCCTCCATAATTCATGTGATTCTTTGCATAAATATAGGTAGAAGTAAATATGCAGTGCATTCCTCATATTTAGGTAATTAGACATTTTTACAAGAAATTACTTCCCACCATAATTTATGGAATTCTTTCTATAATTTAGGTACGAGTGAAAAGTAAATATGTTGTACATAGAGATTGTAACAACCTCATAAATTTAACACTCCCAACATTTTACTCTACTCTCATTTTATTGGGTTCTCCTATGAAGGAGTCAAGCCCAATCCCGCTCTAATACCCTATTGTTTTTCTTCATATGAGATATGATCGATATATTATTACAATGATGAGTTTTTCATAAATAGAGAACATATGGTGACCATCCATGAAATGATGTGTCTCTTGGATAATCAATAACTATTTATTATTATCATTTACTTATTATATATAGTATTTAATAATCAATAATTATATTATTAATTATTAATCTAAAAGAATGTCTTCCTGATGTTGTCCAAACATCAACAGGGACCCTACATGATAGAGGAATTATCTGGGTTAGACTCTTTCTATTTGTCCATAGTATAGGGGAAGAGGATGACATTATCCATGAATGGATTCCTCCTCAAACATTATTTCCTAGAAGGTACTTGACTGCTTCAGGGCCCAAGCCCCAGGTAAGTAGGTAGGTCAACTTGTTTTCTTGTATTTGCATCTTGATTGCTCATGATAGTTTAGTTTCATTTCATTTCTGATTTTCATTTTTCTCTACTTGCATTAATGATTTACATAGTTTCTCTTTCATCGTGTTATATGAAAAAATGTCGAATTTTATTTTCTAGATTAGTTGTAAATTTTGTATTTTTTATTACATGGACAAAGGGTGAGTGAGGCATCCTAGATTTTATGGTTTGATGTTTTAGGGTAGGAATAGCTCTAACCAGGATATGTTTAGGTTCTCATGCACTCTACAATAAGTACATGTCCCATGGTAGGAGCCAGATGTTATCCCCAATTTCTAGGGATAACTAAAGAGATGATGTCTCGAGGCCCTCAGGTTGCAAACATGGAGTACCGAGAGAAATATGACTAGAAGAATCTGCATGCAAATACAGAGACCAACTTCACCACCATGCGTCCTTGGTTAGTCACGATGTCATTCACCATATCGTCTTTCTTTCGGAAGACAATGGGTCTTGCTCCATGAGGTACATGTCAAGTATTGTGGTAAGTGTCACTTTAATACTTGAGGCATTTGAGTATGTTGCATTTGAGTATGACGCATTTGAGTATTTTTCACCTTGGTGGTTGACATTGTGCCCTATTAATTGGTCACCCTTGGCAATGGGTTTTCTACTGGGAGGTCCCCTTGACGATTCATCATGCCATTCCCGATCATACTTATCATTTTTCACACTTCATCATTTTCACCTCCTTATCTTTTCAGATTTTTGGGTGTACTAACCCAAGAAGGGATTGTACCTAATTTCATGGGAAAAGGGGGTTGAAGGCCTCAAGGGAATTTAGTTGGAAAAATATTAAATCCAAAACTATAACCTTCCAAATTCTCACCCAAAGAGGTCTTGAGAATGATGAAACGTTTCTCCTAAAAAATCAAATACCTCTAAGAAACAATTCCACATATATAAATGTATGACTTGTTTAGGTATCTACACAAGTTCTTTACAAACTTTTGTTTACCCCTATGGCACTCTGTGTACTTTAATTAATTGTGGTATTGCCTCCCAATTCTTATATTAACCTTTTGGAGTACCTAATTGTTCTGTAATTTAATTAATTAATGGAAAGTAAATGGGCTAGGAAAAAGGATGCATTGGAAACAAAGTTGCAGCACACCCTCTACAAAGGCACCCATAAGTGATATAATACATACCCTTGTATGTCATGAACCCCATGCCCAAAATTATTACCTCCATCCACTTCATCTTCTCCACATGACTTAGAGAGGGGTCTACCTAGGAAACACTCCTTGACTTAAGGAATGACTCACCCAATAGGTCACCTTCACAACCCTCCCATAAATAAACTTGGAAAATTGAATAGGGTCGTTGAGCACTTGTTTAATTTGATGAAGTAGTTTTAATGTGCATGTTTAGGTGGCTCTTGTATTAAATGTGATTTTACTTGCCATGATACATTTGAATTGAGACCCTTGGAGGGTGCACTCGTCTGTCTTTGTAGGACCTTGTCTGATGGAATTTTTGAAGGAACAAGCCCATGTTGGGCCTTAATGCAGAGGTAAGTGGGTTGCAACACATGCACAATTACAACACACACCCTGCTATAGAATGTACAGGGGAAAAACAAAACATAAATACTTTTTCCAAATAATGAGGAATCCACTGGAAACTAAAACACTAGAAAAAATTAAATGAAGCACCACTCTTTTATTGATTCAAAGTAAATACAAGATTTACATTACATCGAGCCTGGGTAAAAAGACAGCCATGAATTTCTACTCATGTGGATGAAAATCACTACGAAATCGTTCATAGGGTAATGGTATGCATATATGGGCTAAGATTTTATTTCTCCCTTTTTGTGTGCTCACCCAATCTAGAATCTTCTCTCCAATCCACCTTCTACAATTTCCTTGCTTCGTGGTTTACCAACCCCTTCAAAACCACACTTCATTTATTTTTAAAACTCTTCCTCGACTTTGAAACGACTTGTCTTCCCTCAAAGAATGAGTTGTTACTCAAACCGTCTCTTTGTCTTCCGGATTTCTTCAACTTCCCTTTGGCCTCAGTTCACATTTTTTCCTATAGCTACGACTCATCATGAATGCATACTAGCGTGGAAAAATCAAATGTGTACGGCCATAGTGTTGCAAATAAAGAAATATCATGACACTTGTAAATTTCATAATATGCATGTGTTTCAACATGAGTTTCAACACGTGTTTCAACATGACATTTGTAAAATTTCTCTATACATGGCAGTTTCATCACAAGTTTTAGCACGAGTTTCAACACGTGTTTCAGCATGAGTTTCATCATTGTTTCAGCACGCGTTTTGGCACGTGTTTCAGCACCAGTTTCAACATAGCAAGAGTAGTTGCAGGAGTAATCAGCAGTTTGAATTTACAACAAACTGACTACATAAAATGGACCACTAACACAATCCTTATTCGACTTATTTCCTATATGCAGGATGGAAATATTTTTGGGTGATGCGGATTTCCCGAGCCCAAGGATGTTGTTGCATTAGACAGCCCTGTTAAGAAAAACATGAGCTCCAACTCATGTGCATATCACTATTGAAGTGAAGAGTTCTTCACATGTGCTAATTGATCTTCAGTCACCCACGATGCATATTTTTCTCCTCGATTCTTCCACTTGATCAAATATTCCATGTACTCCTTCTGGCGAGTCTTCTTACCAATTTTGGTAGAAAGAATTTCTTCAATATACTCCTCATACTTAATTGGTAGATGTTGTTCTCATTCACTAAGGTTACCTTCATTTGTTATTTTGTCCCCTTCATGAAACTCATAGAGGTCAGCAACATTGAATGTAGGATATATGTCAAATTTCTCCAGAAATTCCATCTGATAAGCATTATTAGATATCTTTTTCAGAATTTGACATGGACCTATCTTCTTGTATTTGAGTTTATTATATGTGCCTCGAGGAAATTGCTCCTTCCTCAAGTGATTCATGACCAACTCACCTTATTAGAATAACTTATGTATTCTATGTTGATATATTCTTTTCTTATAATTGTCATTGTTGGTCTACAATTTCTTCTTTACATGTTCTTGTAATTCATGCATATTGTCCACAAAATCATTCGCATCAGCACTCTTCTTGACTTCCAAATATGGAAATGAAACCAAATCTACCACACCTTTTGGAAACCATCCATAAACAATCTAAAATGGACTCTTTCACGTAGATCAGTTCATTGAATCATTATATGTGAATTCAGCTTGGGCCAATGTCAAATCCCATTGACTAGGATTCTCTCCACTTAAACTTCTCAACAAATTTCCTAGACTCATGTTCACTACTTATGTTTGACCATCCATTTGAGGATGATACGCTGAACTGTACAACAAATCTAAGTCTAAATTTTTTCAGATTTTCCTCCAAAAATTCCCAAGAAATCTAGTATCACGATATGAAGTAATACTCTGTGGAAATCCATGCAATCTGACCACTTCTTTGAAAAACAATGCAGCTACTTCACTAGCATCACTAGTCTTCTTACATGCTATGAAGTGTTCCATTTTCAAAACTCTATCCACCAATACCATTGTTGAATCATTCTTTCTTTGAGTCATAGGAAATCCTAAGACAAAATCCATATTGATATCCTCCCAAGGTTCTTTGGGTATTGGCAATGGAGTATAGAGTCTTGTGTTCTAACTTTTTCCTTTGGCTAGTTGGTAGATCCTCCAACCTTCAACAAACTTTTGAACATCCTTATTAAAGATGGGCCAAAAGTACCTCCCCTTTACCAAGGTTTCAGTCTTGTCCATCCCAAAATTTCCTCCTAAACCACCACTATGTAACTCTTTAATGAGATTCAACCATATGGAACTTCTAGGAATACACAACTCTTTATTTTTAAACAAAAACCCCTCATGGATATGGTAGTCCAGATATGGTGTTATTTCTAAACTCCAAGGCTCCTTACATGCCTTCCAAGCTTCTGATAAATCTACATTTTCTTCATACAATGTCTTTAGACATTTCTTCAGACAGTTCAGGCTTACCACTTCTACCGACATGGTATTGAGTAACACTATCCTCTGACTCAATGCATCAACTACCTTATTAGACTTCCCGAACCTATGATTCAACACAAAAGATTAACTTTTCAAGAATTCTACCCATTTAGTATGTTTTTATTGAACTTACCTTGGCTATTAATATACTACAAAGCTTTGTGATCCATGAATAAGACAAACTCCTTCAGTAGTAGATAATGTCGCCATTTCTTCAAATCTTGCACAATAGCATAAAATTCCTAATCATAAACAGAATACTTCTTTCTGGACTCATTCAGATTCTCGCTGAAAAATGCAATGGGCCTATCTTATTGACATAGAACTGCTCCAATCATTATTTCACTAGCGTCACAATCAACCTGAAACACTTTATTAAAATCTGGTAATGTTGATATTGGTTGTGAATTTACTCTCTTCTTCAATTCTTCCAATGACTTCTTTGTTTCTTCATTCCACTGAAACACTCCCTTCCTCATACATTTTGTAAGAGGTGCACATATTTGGCTAAAGTTCCTAATGAATTTTCGATAAAATCCAGTCCATCCATGGAAACTCCTCACATTGAATGTGCATCTTGGTGTTGGACATTTGATGCAGGAGCATAGGCTCATGAAAATGAAGTCACCCATGACTTCATCAAAGTTGAGTGAATCAAAGGAGACCTAGGGTCTCACACTTGTGTAAAATGTTATTTTGGATAATGGACAAGGATTCTAGATCCTTTCCACTTGTAAAATATAAGATAGGGTTTTTTAATGGTTAGTGAGTCACTGATGACTT
>JASDQU010408791.1:0-10555 GCA_032191745.1 Picea mariana
ATGGAGATCAAAGAATTGCTCCATCTAAAGTATCCATGTGATTGGGTCCTTGCCATCAAACTTCCTCATATCAATCTTAGGAACGTGGTTGGTCTTCAAACCAAAGTTGGAGTTTCTCCATTCTTGATTCACTTTCCTCGTGTCCTCATCATGAATTTCATGGGATGCATGTTCACTTTAAGGTGTCTTCTCTGTTATGAAAATTTTCAATACTTCCATGATCTCCCTTTTTAAACCATCCATCTTAGTATCCAACTTAGCTTCCATTGAATCCATCATCTCTTGTAGTTCATCTTTTGTTAATATCTTCTTTTGTAAATCATTTATGTCCCTACGCATTTCTTCACCTTCATCAAGAGTCCAAGTAGGATTTTCTGGAGGCTTAATTGGTGTAGAAGTTCCCTTTTTGGGTGGCATGTTGGCCAAGTATCACTTTTGAACCTTGATTTTGAGGTGGTTCTACTAGACAATATTTCTTCTATTGTATCTCCCAAGTTTCGGCCCTTATGGGTATGAAACTTTATTTTATGTAGTTCTCTGGTATTTCTTCTCTACAATGCCATAGGTTTGATCAAAATTGGATGTGCCAAGTGGAATTTATGGTAACTTCCCCACAACTTGCTGATTTTTGGCCTTTCCAGGACATCTCACTTGTATAGCGTGCCCCCCCCAAAATAATTGATATAAAATTCTGAAACTTTCACCAGAAATACAAAATATTGTCGACGATCTAATGAAACTAGTCCCACTCAATTTGGATACTCTAGGAAGAAGTTGTGATTGTTTTACCTGGAACACCTTCTTGAGACTAGTCAATAGGACTAGTCAGATACCCTATCTTACACAAGGTGTATCTAAAACTTTAAGATGACCCAGAAGCTGAAACTTTTACCATAGATACCTTTCTAATTTTTGTAAATATCCTCCAGATTTTAGGGTGTGAAATGTTACAGAAGCTTTTTTATAGCGAAAATTCCGCAATGACTCAGTTCAGGATGATTCCAAAACCCTATCTTGTACAGGTTGTATTTCCGAACGTATAAGGCCTCGGGAGATGAATTTTTAACCTAACGTACCTTGATCTGTCTACTAAATATCCTCCAATCCACTCCTTTTGAAACATTGTAGAAAAACAGTTATAGTGAAAATTCCAAGGTGTCTCATATGTAGCAGCAAAACCCCAAGACCTTGAGCTCTGATACCATATGTTAAGAACCAAACATCAATATAGCATAGAAAAACCTCAGGAAAAGTACTAAACACCTTGAAAAAGGGATAATTTTAGATAATAAGCCTCTTTGAGGGGGAAACCTCCTTTTACCCCACTTAAATTTTCAAGTACAAGATGATTCAAAATGAAAATGTCTCCTTGGTATATATAGGAGACTAGGAGGTATAATTACAACTAATGGCCTAAATCTGACCTAAATAAAATAACATTACTAATATAATATGCCCCAATTAAGGGATAATGAGCCAGTATTAGAGCTTAAAAAAGTATCATCCTTCTTCTTCAATAAGACCATGAAAGAGGCAAATGGGTTGAAATTAGGGTGGATGTGATCCATTTTCAACAATTATTTAATGGTTTTTTCAATCTCATCCTTGTAAACTTTAGGGTGTAGATAGGGGTTTGTCGTAACTGCTTGGAGCCCCTCTTCTAGCTCTATGATATGCTCAAAACCTGTATCTGGTTGAATGCCAGGAGGAATGTCACTAAATACCTTTTTATGTTTGTGAAGTAGTACTTGTAACTCCTCTGGAAGCTGCTGCAGATGATCAGGTGGCTCTTTGTCAGAAAAAAAACACTCTACATCCCACTATATATCACCATGCCTCATAACTTCCTCCATGTTGTGGGATGACACAATCTTCGGTGGATACTGGTGCATGGCTCATAGGACCACTTTCTTTCCATCTAATCCAGTGAAATCCATATCCATGGTCCTTTGATCCGTAGTATATCTCCCAATAGAGTGAATCCATTGAAGGCCAAACACTACATTGGTGTCTGGTATATCCACCACAAAGAAATGATTTGTCATTGACTAGTTTCCCATGGTTATTGTGAGCTTGTGAATCCACTTGGTACAACTCATCTGGCGACCTCCTAGTATGACTACTATGAACCCATCAAACTGCTCTATCATAATTCCTCTCCTCTTGACCATGTTATCATCAATGAAGTTATGACATCCTTCCCAGTCGATCATTATTGTCACCTTGTGCCTCTGTAGGACACCTCTAACCCTGAAGGTATGATACCCCATAAATCCTAACAACGAGGCCATGACTTGCTCCTTAGCCCTAGCCTTTGAAGAATCCTCTGCTCATGTTAGATGTCCCTGGTCCTGTTTCTGATCAATATCCTCATCCTCATCACTATCACTATCAGAGTATACCTCAATGTAATGGGACTTTCCCATTATATCCTTCCCAACACATCTATGCCCTGGTGCACATGGCTCTTGACAGCTGAAACACAATTTATTTTTCCTAAATTCTCTCCTGGTCTCTTCATCCAGTTTGGGCTTGCTATCCCAATCTTTTTGAGGTGGTATGATTTCCTTAGTCTTTGGGGTAAAAGTGGGTTTGGGCAGAAACCAGATTTTAGGTACTACATGCTGCATGTCCCGAGCCCTACTAACTCCTTCCTATAAAGAGGTAGTCTTATAGGCCTTGACCCATTTCCATAGAGGCTCCATTACCCCCTCAACAAACAACATCACTAGACGACCCTCTGAAATGTATGACACCGTCACAGTGACCCACTAAAACTCAAATATATAGGTCTCTGGGATACCTATCTGTTTGAGCTAATCCAACTCTCTAAAGTGAAGCTAAGGGTCCTTCCTGTCAAATCTCTCGATGAGTCTGTATGTGAAGTCCAGGTAGGAGGTAACCTCGACATCTATCAAAGTGACTAACCCATGGTACCACCACTCATGGGCCTCGTTATCCAGGTGTAAGGTGGAAAATTTAATGACATATGTCTTTGTCATCTGGTGCAACTGGAAGTAAGTGTCAAGATTTTGCACCCATGATCTAGCAGAGCATTTAGAGCCTCCTTCAAAGTTGGGAATAGTGAATTTCCCAATGGTACGATGCAAACAAAAATTGTGTCATGTCCCTCATGGTCCCTCTCGGTCTGTTTCTACTCTTCATATTGCATAAATCTACGAAGGACAAGGCTAACTGGAAATCATCTCCTAGTCTCCTGTACTCCTCTAATTATTCCCTATAGGGCTCATCGTGCTCAACCTACATTAATGGACCTGCGGCCTCATTCTCCAAAAATTGAAGTATAGTGGGTCTCGGATATTTGGTGTGCAAGTGGGGGTGGCTCTACATGGTAGTTCGTGAGTGGTTGCCTTCTCCAACTAATTCCCCATCATCATTTTGTTTCTTCTTCATTTTTCCCTCTAATGAATTCTTAGCAAACTTCCCCATGAGTTCCATCGTGGCCTTTTGATCATTGGCCAAGTCATTTTGGATATTGAAAAACCTGTTGAGCGGAAACACCATCTATCACACCTAAGGGAAAGGGATCTATGGGGGAAGAAGATGATACTAGGATCAACAGTTTTTTCAATATCTTGAATGACTTGGCCAACGATCAAAAAGCCATGATGGAACTCATGGTGTAGTTGACCCATCGCCATAGAGGCTCCATTAGCCCCTCAACAAAAAACAAAACCAGACGACCCTCTGAAATGTATGATACCGTCACAGCGACCCTCTGAAACTCAGATATAAAGGTCTATGGGATACCTGTCTATTTGAGCTAAGCCAATTCTCTAAAGTGAAGATAAGGATCCTTTATGTCAAATCTCGTGATGAGTCTCTGTGTAAAGTCCAGGTAGGAGGTAACCTAGACATGTCCCAAAGTGACTAACCCATGGTAGTACGACTCATGGGCCTCGTTATCTAGGTGTAAGGTGGCTATTTTAATGGCATTTGTCTCTATCATCCGGTGCAGCTGGAAGTAAGTGTCGAGCTTCAACACCCATGATCTAGCGAAGCATTTAGAGCCTCTGTCAAAGTTACGAATAATGAATTTCCCAATGGTACGTTGCAACTAAAAATTGTGTCATGGCCCTTATGGGCCCTCTCAGTATGTTTCTACTCTTCATATTGCATAAATTTGCAAAGGACATGGCTGAGTGGAAATCGTCTCCTAGTCCCCTATACTCCTCTAAATATTCCCTATAGGGATCATCATGCTCAACCTGCATCAATGGACCTGCGGCCTCATTCCTCAAAAATTGAATCATAGTGGGTCTGAGAGATTTGGTGTGCAAGAGGGGGTGGATCTACATGGTAGTGCGTGAGTGGATGCCTTCTCCAAGGAATTCCCCATCGGCATTTTGGTTCTTCTTCATTTTTCCCTCCAACAAATTCTTAGCAAACTGCCCCATGATTTCCATCATGGCTTTTTGATCGTCCATCATGGCTTTTTGATCGTTGGCCAAGTCATTCAAGATATTGAAAAAACAGTTGATCCTGGTATCATCTTCTTCCCCCATAGTTCCCTTTCCCTTAGGTTTGATATATGGTGTTGCCTCTCATGTCCCTTCTTCTCTAACCACTTCTTCTTCTTACCACCCAGGGGGATCTAGGGTTCTTCCCCTACCTCTCCGGTAGGTAATGTTATACTCATCTTCTCGTATCATAAATATTATTTTAAATGCCCCTTACAACCCACAGTTGTAGACGGACATGCTATGATACCATTGTAAGATTCCGACTTGAATTTTCTCCAAAATTTCTATATTTTTAATTGTGGCTTTTGTCAAACACTTCAAGAACAAACTACGAAGCAATAGTTATGATACCTCTGTAAAATTTCTTTGAATGATATTTTTATTTCCCCCCAAGGATGAAGTGGTTTACTTTAGTTGGAGGTCCATGTATTAGCAAAACAGTTTGTAAGTGATGTCATATCATGAAACAAATTGGTTATTTAATAGCATGGGTACATATTAGACAATAACACTACCGAGAACAATTGTTGCCTTTATTTATTGATCCGAATTATTTTCGACACGAAATGAGAGCAGAGATATAATAAAGAAATTTACAAAGATATCACAAATATTCAGTAATATAACAAAAATGTATCAGAGATGCAACCATAAACACAAATATATAGTAACACATGATTTCTATTAATGAAATAAATGTACAGAGACTGTAAAAATACAAAGTGAAAGACTCTCTATAATGGTGGCAGCTTATCTTTGAGAAAAGATGTGACGGCTGCGCTCATTCACAAGAAGATGATTACAATGAGGCTCTAAAGGTCTTTTTACAATAATTAGGAATGTAAAAAATACTAGATATCCAAAAACCTAACCCTAGGAGATGAAGCACCAAAAGTCATGTGGGCCTCGTTTGGGTAAGTTAGTACATTAACTTCCCGGAGTCATAACTTTTGCATACAATATCCGTTTTAGGCATATGATATCCCGTTGAAAAGGTATCATCAAGGAGATTCATTTTGGGGCCTCAATTATACCTTTGGATATATTTGAATTGGGTCAATCCTGAAAAACCTTCATTTAGGCCCTCAAAATGGCCCCGGAAGTTAAAAACTGCTAAAAGTAGTAAATTGTCAAAATTCCCAAAAAAATATTTTGAGCCAGTCAAACAAGGTGGGTGGCCACCGATATCCACATGGATCAATCCTCCCTCTTCAGGAAGAAATTTTATCCATTACATTGAGTGCCCGAGGGAGAGGAAAAAGTGTTTGTTGAATCTGAATCTTGGCGAGTTGCTTACCTTGCTAGAGATGTCGCGCTGCTCAGTTTGTGGAAGTTTGTCACAAACCTGTTGAGGCCAAGGCTGCTCAACAAGTCAAGATACATGAGAGGACGGTGTGTAGAATGAATCTTTTCGCTTTTTTGCAGCCTTATCGTTGGTTCTGTTGGATAGAAGGTGCTTGGGGTGAGGTTGTAGTGGTTGCATTGTCCTTCTATTCTTCTTTTGAATAGATTGTGAAGAAGCTAAATTTTGTAGTATGAGATACTACCTTGCGGCACTTTTTAGGTGGAACAGTAGTCAAAACTACCTCTGGTATTCTGTAGAAATGACCCCCCAAAATAACAATGACACTACAGGGTCGAGATTCATAAATAACATGGTGGTGCTTCCGCATATATGGTTGGACCAAGAGAACATTATAGACATCTAGTGGGGAAACATCACATAATACCTCATCTTTGAAAGGTTGGATTCCATATGACAATCGACATTGCTGGCTGACACAGAGATCTCGTCCTTGGCAAAGCCACCCTATGTTATACAACTGCGGGTGTGGTGTTGTCAAGAATCCCAACTGTTTGATGACCTCTGCTAAGATGAAGTTCTTTTAGCTTCCATTATCAACAATAAAATGTAGCAGGGTCCCCTTCACTCACATTTATGATTTTTTTATACTTCATAAATTTAAAATTAAAATAAATCTATAATAATATAATCAATATAATATATTAAAATATATATCATATTTTTAAATGTATAATATCATATTTTTAAAATATATATCATAATGCAAAGATTTACAAAGACTTAGATATAATTCAAGTCTTCAAAAGTCAGACTTTTTATTTCTTAAACATATACCCCTTGGCAAAGATTTACAAAGACTTACAAAGCAAATCATGCTAAATATATATCCATTTTCAAAGATTTACAAAAACTTATTGAGCAAACCACCTTAACAAACAAAACACCATTTTCAAAGATTTACAAAGACTTACAAAACAAACCGGAAACCAAACTTGAGAAATCTTTTATGTTTTCTTCCCAAATGTTTTTTCCTAAATAGTTAATGTTTCATGCAAATCATTTATACTGTGTGCGGAAATGATGTTCAGGGTAACTTAATGTAATCTCTTGTTTTTTATACCATAAAATATTATATTCACATGAAACATTTTTGTTTTTTATATCATAAAATACTATATTCACATGAAACATTTCTGTTGGGTGCAAAAGAATGTTCATTATAGAATTTTGGAGTTCAATAATTTTTTATATCATGCAACATTGTACTACACGTAGTTAGCACAAAAATTTAATTATTGATGAAGTAAAGTTATGCTTTTATTTGTTTATTTAAAAAAAAAATTAACGCATTTGAACCCTTAAAAAAAAAAATAATTCCCCGGGTTCAGTGAAAAAGTTGGGTAAGAATTTTAAAAACGGAATATTTGTGCTTATTAAGTTTCTCTTCGCGGAAGCTTTGTCCTGGATAAAGATTTTTCCCGAGTTTTGAATGATCGCGATTAGTGCTGAATCAGCGTTTAGTTTTAGATCGTCTCCTATCTAATGTGATTCTAACAAGTGCAGTGGCAGGGGTGGGATAGCGATTTGAACAAATGCGGCGGCAAGGGTGGGATAATCCATCGTTGCATGGAGTCTACACTATCAATCTTTGCAAACTTGTAGTACTTGAAAGGCCGATTCTCATAAGAAAGAAGGTTCAACAGCTTGTTCTGACAGCAATGGTTCAATTATCAATCCTGTAGGATTTTATTAATGGGTTTGAGGATAGAAAACTTATGAGATGTTTAAGAGTTTCAAATGGCATCATGCCTAGGCAATTGGGTGGTTTATGGATCTCACATACAACAAAAACTTATTTGAAACCAATTAAGTGGTTTAGAAAGTATTGGGGCGGGAAGATTCTTAGTATTATGGTTAATGTTAAAGAATTTTACATATTGAGTTTTGATTAAAAAAAACAGAACATCTAAATTCCCTTCATAGGAATTTCATCAGCCTTTTTTACTCAGCGAAACTCATGAGGATGTGAAACCAATTTAAATTAAAACACGGTTTTCAGTTTGTTAATCTTTATTTTATTTTTAATAAAAGCATAAAAAAAGTACATTGTTCTTTTCTTTCCATCTGTGTCATGTATCAGAGAACGTGGCCAGCATGGTTGTAGCCATAGATCATAAAATTTAACAAAACTGAAAAAAGTTGAAGCCGGTTCCTCATATGAAAAAGAGAGAGAAGCTAGAAATTTGGCAAACTCAGGCTTCCATAGTGCCGTAGGTGAAGAGGAACCTTTGTTCATAGGTCAAACAAGGAGTTTTCTTTGGGACATATGACAAGGCGCCGAAAAGGAGGTCCATCTGTTGATTGAGAGTGGGTTGATTCTTAGTTTGATCCTCCATCCTTCGCCGCATATCAAAGATCAATTGCAGGTGGTCCTCCAAAAAGCCAGGAGGATTGGGCATAGAATGCTCAATTTTCCCATCTGCATCTCGGAGAAGAGTTGTATCCATATCAAAATCTTGTAAGATTAATTTCATAAATTTAGTGTTTAAATGACCCATATGAAACAGTTACGAAAATTGTCGTCTTAGTAACAGAATGGTCGAATCTCCTACTCTGATGGACAGGTGGAGAATAACTGCCTTGGGGAAACCAGTCCTCTCTCTACCTATAAAAGAACCTTCAAGAATACCCATCAAAATCGATCTGAAGGCGTATGGCAGCAGGGTAAGAGAGAGAAAATTGTTTTCTGTTATGTTCAAGAAGTTTATAAAGAAGGTTCGGTTCAGTTCTGTTCAGTTCTGTTGAAGAGGGTTCTGTTCGACTCAATTTCCAGTTCAAATGGATCCAGATATGAATGCAATTTATTCCGCTGTATTAAGAATATCTTCTAACATTGGTATCAGAGCCTGCGTTCTCTTTCCATTAATTTTTATTTGACAAATGTGTGGGAACTGTAAGTTTACATTCCACTTGATTTAATGTTGTAAGTTCATGCCAAGTTTTGACAGACTTACTCTGCCTCCCGAAAGATGATTTAGTTACTTATATCTTCAGTTTGTTATCTCTGTTTTTCACGTGGGCTGAGTGTTTTTATGGTAATCTAACATATTTATGATAATTGGTTTCTCAAGTTAGGAACGCCCTTATTTTGGCAAATGTTCACCCTGTTTAATTTTTGAAGGCTCATGTTTTGGAATCTGGAGTGATTGGAAAAATGGGGCGAATAGGGGGCTAATCAATTTTTGGGTTGGAGTATTTTTGGCTGGAGAATGAAACTCTAGTCAGCTGTTCCATTTTTGGAACATATTTTGGTTTATAAACATGTATACAATTGTACAGGTTCTTTGGTACCTCGTGGTCTTCTGTGTATGCTCAGATAAATTCAACATCTTTATGTTATTTGATTTCTCAGTTCTGGAGAACACCTTTGTTTCGGAAATTGTTCACCATGTTTTATTTTTGAAGGCATGTGTTTTGGAGTGGCACAATAACATGACACTGAACTATTGGTTGCCAAAAGAGTTTTCCCACATGCTTTTGTTATGAACAATTATTTGTTTACTGAATTATTGTTGAAATTTTTGTAAACTAGTTCAGTGGATCTGATTTGGTTTTCATTTTTGTGTTGACATCACTCTTTTTAAACACATTGTTGTTGAATCAATATGCAGATTCATTACATTGATTTAAGGTCTATATTAAGATACAGTTTGGTAGCCACCAAAGTGGTCCAACTGGAAAGACTCATAGATATTAAGTCAAATTACCAAAATTTAGTACTTGTTTCCCCTGGTATTAAAATCATAGCTATGCAAATCACAATTATTTAGTCACAATAATATTAGGTTGGCCCAAAGGTGCACCAAATTTTTAAAAGATTATTTAATTGGAGTAGGATGATTGATGGGTATTCACAATTGAGGCCAGTATGGATACTCAAAGGTAACATACCTACTCAGTTGTGAATATTTTATCAATTAGTCCTATTAGGTGAAAGGGAATCACCATAATTGTTAAATAGTTTGCCATAAGATTAGCCCAAAGGTAGGTCACGGTAATACTATTCACTATTGTTTAAATCATGTTTTTTCAAATTGCTTATAACTCTTAGCATTAATGTCACATAGCATGTATTTGTGATTACAGTATCAGTTCCTGTGTCACTGCATTCGCATGCCTCTTCTGTTCCGATCTTGAATGGAATGAATTTCTCAGATTGGAAAGAACAGGTTCAGTTTCACCTTGGTGTTCTGGATCTAGATGTAGCACTTGAATTTGAAAAACCAGCTACTATTACTAGTAACAACAGTGTAGAAGAAAAATCTACATTCAAAGCATGGGAAAGATCGAATAAACTGAGCCTTAAATTCATGCGAATGACTGTGGCAAACAACATTAAGTCAACTCTTCCTACTACTGAAAATGCTAAAGAATTCCTGAAATCTGTGGGAGAACGTTTCAAAACTGCAGACAAGTCTCTTGCTGGGACACTGATGGCTAAGCTTACCACCATGAAGTTTGATGGTACGCGTGGAATGCATGAGCATGTCCTTGAAATGACAAACTTGGCTGCTCAATTAAAGACTCTTGAAATGAAGGTGGATGAGTTCTTCTTTGTACAATTCATTTTAAACTTCTTGCCTCCTCAGTATGGGCCATTTCAGATTCACTATAACACTATTAAGGATAAGTGGAATGTGAATGAGTTGGTGAGTATGCTCAATCAAGAAGAGGCAAGACTTAAGCAACATGGACAACATTCAGT
>JASDQU010408792.1:0-10555 GCA_032191745.1 Picea mariana
GTGCGTCCTTTGGAGGCACTTTCCTTGTTGGATCTTGTGTGATCTTGTTTTCCATTGAAAGCAGTCACATAGAGTAGTGCATCACTTTGGGAGACACTCTATTATTGAGCATGCTAGGCTTGATGTGTTGGTGAATGTTTCCTTTCGAGTATCTCTAATTTCCTGCACATACAAGCAAATCAGTTAGTATCTTTGTAAATCATTGTATCTTTCTTTGTATCTTTTGCTTATAGTTGTATCATATATTCATCTTGTATTTAGTTATAACTCTTTGTATCTAATCTTGTTATGAAGTAGCTCATTTATTTGTAACATTGTGTAACCATTGTATCAACTTCCCTCAAACTTTAGTTGACCCCTTGGCCAATCTTAGGCACTAGTCTTAGTTGTCCTAGGAAAAGGCTTGCTTGTCATCTTGAATTGTTGCATATTGCATTGTTTCCTTTGCAGCATAGGCTAGATCTTTCCCCCAACCTTTTAACTAATTAAAAACAACAACACTCAATCTCAATCTCGAGGACAAGACTCCAGGTTCCAGGTTTGATTGATCAAGTTGATAAGATTCAAATTTTCACATATCAAGTTTGATAGCTGCCACATTACAAGTAAACATTATAGTTGTGATAGCAATCTTTGAAAATATTTGTTTTTGAATACTTGGTAGCATGTGAGCATTATTGAGATAAACGCTTAATGTAATCATTTACTAGATATAACTAACACATCCTCTAGGAGAAACTTCTTGTTTTGTTTCCAGGTTACCATGGAGGAATGATTGATCACAACACTAGAAGAGTGTTTCTCTCATTCCTTATTATTGTAGTTCTTACGTTTTACCCTTGTTTCAGGAAGGCCACAAGTGATAGATCTAAAGGATATACTTTGACGATAGCTCTCGCTATTGTTTTATTATTATTATAAAAAGTATTATTCTTATCTGATGTTGTTCTTGTTCCGAGAAGGTCACAAGTGATAACCCTGAGGAAGCTATAGTGACAAATGCAAGAGGAAACATATTAGATGAGACATGGAGCAGACTATCCATATTGCATACATGACTGTATACATCCATGCACCAAAGAAGAAGAAGAAGAAGCTACTTTTTATAGATACAAAACATCTCATATGGAGATAGATCATGAGGAGCAAAAGGCTCCAAAGATGACCAAACAAATCCCTTTGGTGCAGTTAATCACTCTTTAGATCATTAGGAAGAGTTAGTAGAGCCAGAAGGAACTATCCATAATCAATGCAGTAACCAGGAATAGACCAGCATAATCTTGTGACACTTTGTAGGATGAAAATACATATAACATTGATGAGCCATATCAGAGGGAGCAGATGGATCCAAAGATTATATAGACTTAGAGGGAGTCAAGTCTTAGAGGGAGCATGGAGACTCAGAGTGATCATGATCTTAGAGAGGATCAGATGAGAAAAGTGATGTCTTCCAGGACTGACAGACATATGCCATGAGTTGACAAGACTAGATCATATCTTCATAAACTTCTAGGAGATGTTAAATCCCCTGGGAAGATTCCCTTGTTTCAGTGACAGAGGAGGAATCCAATCACAAGGACTGGGATATGGATTTTTCCTTGAGACTAGAAGGGAAGTTAGTGGTGACTTCCAAGATTGATCTAATAGACCAAGCATGTTGAAGATAACAATATAGAGATGTACAAATCCCAATTTGCATCCAGAGGATTCTCCCAGCAAGAGGGATAACACTATGAGGAGACACTTTCTCTATTGATCGAAGAAATAGTTCTAGTGTTTGTGAAGACAGCCAAAACAACCATGATTCTAATACAATAGGATATTCAGAGGGAGAATTCCCTGTATTTGAGATTGAGTTTCCTCCATGAAAGAAGAAATGATACCTTCAGTATCAACCACTCTCAGTTTTAGATGAAGTTGTTTCCCTGATAGAATAGAGTAGGTACTCTTAGAGTTCAACAACTACAGTGAGAATAGAGCAATCGTTCTTAGCTTCATAAATAACAAGTCTTGGTTCTAGAAGGAACAAGTTGTAGAGAGAATAGGGGACATACTCTCAGGCAATGAGACAGATAGTGTTTTGCGAGAAGAACATAAAACCAACACATGATTATTCAGATTGAGTTATAGCTGAGCAAGTGTAACAAGTTGGTACAATGTGATGTGAAAATTTGGTTTTGAAGTATAGGATAGGAAGACTCATGTCTGCAAGCTGAACAAGGCTCTCTATGGTCTGATGTAAGCTCCAAGAGCTTGGTATGGCAGGATTGATAGTTTTTTGATGAACTTGGGATTTACCAAGAGTAGAGTTGATCCCAAACTTTACTTCAATATGTTGGATGATGGACCAATTATATTGTTGCTATATGTGGATGACTTACTCTTGACAGGTGAAGAAAAGCTCATCACAGATTGTAAGAAGAAGATTTTCGCTAAATTTGAAATGAAGGACCTAGGCCCGATGCACTATTTCTTAGGTCCTGAAGTATGGTAGAGCCCATAAGAGATTTTCCTTAATCAAGGAAAGTATGTTGTGGAAATTCTGAAGAGATTCGACATAATGGAATGTAGACCCATGTCCACTCCTATGGAGATGAATCTGAAGTTATTCGCTGATACTTCGTCAACAATATTTGATGTTACTCTATACAGAGAGATGATTGGTTCATTGATGTATCTAACGAATACCATACTAGATATATGATTTTTTGTGAACACCTTGAGTCAGTATATGGTGAAGCCCAAATGTTCCCACCTTGTAAATGAAAATCATGCAATGAGATACCTTAAGGGTACGTTGGACTATGGCCTCTATTATACTGGAGATTGTGACTTTAGACTATATGGTTATACTAATTCATATTGGGTTGGAAGTGATTCACATAGAAAAAGAACTTCAGGATGTTATTTCAGTTTAGGGTCAGCCATGAGTTGGTGGAAAATAAGGAAGCAATCTAGTATTGCTCTCAATACGACATAAGTAGAGTACATTGCAGCATGATCTGCCAGTTGTGAAGCCATATGGATTTGGAAGTTGTTCATAGGTCTATTCAATCTAGAGATGGAAGCTACCATGATTCTATGTGATAAACAAAGTTTCATAAAGATGACAGAGAACCCTATGGTCCATGATAATATGAAGCACATAGAGATTCAATATCACTACATTTGTGGCATGGTGCATAAGGACATGTGTTTTTATTTAATCAAGGTGCATCTATCCCTCTGGTAGGTCATATATATTGTTATCACAATATCTAACACCTCTGTGAAAATCCTTTTAGAATGGGAACGAAAAGTGTAACATGGAAGTGTTATGACTTTCACCTTAGTAATGACTTCCCTCATTTTAGTAAAGGATTTGATCCAACACAATGGATACTTCCTTAGTAACCTCAAGGAATCCTATCGCAAGATGGGATCAAGTCTACAACCTTCTATATTGGCTACTCGAACACACCACTACTAGATCAAAAGGTTTCAAGCTAAATATAAGGTGGTTTAATGAAATGATTTATATATTTGTATATGTGATATGTCCAAGACAATTAATGATATTTATCAAGTTGAAATTGTTCATGAAGGTACCCCAAACACTAAAAATCAAAGGAAAATTGATTGTTGTTGCAAAACTTGTGTAAAAGATAATGTTCTTCAACAACATATAAATTATAACAAGATCGCTAAATCAAGCCTCTAAACAAGTTGAACATGCAATAAACTAGGTTGAAAAGTACAAGTTAAAGTAGGGTTTTCCAAACAACTTCTTGCTGAAATAATAAGAGAATATACCATCCTTAACCATGCAAGACATCAACCCTATAAGGCTGAAAATGTAATTAGTAATGCAATAAAGGACAACAAGATACACTTTAAGGTGAAATATGCCAATCAAACCCTAGACGTCAAGCACATTTATGGCTGGAAATTAAAGTAAAATTACCACATACCCTATTGTAACCCTAGAACAATAAGGGGAAAGGTAAAAATTAGGTTTTAAGGATTTCTATAAGGAGTTAAAAGTAGTTTTGTTTAACCCTCTTGGGAAAATGGGGTCAAACTATGAACTTTATTAAAGATAAAGGTGAAAGAAAGACCTGGGATAAAACCCTAAAGTAGTCCACTACAAACCCTATGAATCTATCCTATAGGAGGGAAACTAGAGTAGTCCACTAAAAACCCTATGAAGTTGTCCTATGTCTTCTACCAACCTTTAGTAGATGATAACAAGAGTGGATTTTGGGTAAACCCTAAGGTAGTCCACAACAAATCTTAGAAGTCTATGCTACAAGAACACAATTAGGGTAGTCCACTACATGTTAGAAAAATAGGATCGCTGAGCAATAAAATAAAATAAAATGCAAAAATTAAACAAAATGTAGAAATAAAACACAGAAGATACACAATACAATAGGGAAAAAAAATTATGGTTCACCCAGTGTGGGATATGTCCACCAGAGACATTGTTAGGTCCTTCCTTTTTATTATCCAACAAATGAAGGGATACAACCTACAACACACCCACTGTAACTTCCTCTTCTTTCTCTCACGGTATCCTTTCTAAAAATACATTATTTGCAATGATGAATAGCTGCAATACATTTTTGTCATAAAAGAGGGTTGCCTTCTAGAGAAAATAAACCTAACATAGCTTCTACCATCAGATCTATGACCTTATAATGAACGGTCCAGATTTACTATGAAATTACAATATACATTTANCTAAAAATACATTATTTGCAATGATGAATAGCTGCAATACATTTTTATCATAAAAGAGGGTTGCCTTCTAGGGAAAATAAACCTAACATAGCTTCTACCATCAGATCTATGACCTTATAATGAACGGTCCAGATTTACTATGAAATTACAATATACATTTACAAGGCAATTTTTCCTTCGGGGGCCCTCTTGCCCCCAGACCCCCCAACCGGGGGAATGTGCCCTTGGACCCCATAAGGGGGGAATCCCCCCCTGCAACCCCCCGCCCCCCACCTGCGTGGAGGGGTGTACAGTCTTCATGGGGTATAAACACGTCTGAAAACAAAGACCTATGAAATAGGAAGATAATCAAGCTCCACAACCAACAATCTCCCACTTGGAGACTGATCACAACAACTCCACTATTGTTGTACCTGCCGGAATATACTCCACCTTGGACTTGGAAAAAATTTCATCTTCACCTTCATGCTTGAAGACCAACTCAAACTAAGCAGGAACTTATTTTCTCCCTAATTACTCCCTTTGTTAACATGTTTGCAAGATTTTGGCTAGTATGTATCTTTTCCAACTTCAAATGTTCATCTTCCAAGACAGATCATATGAAATGATACTTGAGTTGTATATGCTTAGTATTCAATTGAAAGAATGAGTTCCTTGCAAGATGAATGGAACTCTCACTGTCATATTACAACTTGTTATTCTCCTGCTTCTTTCCCAATTCCTCCATAAACCTATGTAACCAAATCATTTCTTTACTAGCCTCTGTAGCAACAACTTACTATGCCTTTGTTGTTGAAAGTGAAACAACCTTTTACAGTTTCTAAATCCAACTTACTATTGTTCCACCTACAGTAAAAACATACCCTGCGATGCTCCTCCTGTTATCTTTATCACCTTCCATATCTGAATCAACATATCCCTATAGAATAGTGTCTAAACCTCCAAAACATAATGCATGGGTAGAAGTACCTTTCAAATACCTGAGAATCCATTTTTCTGCCTCCCAATGTTCTTTACCTAAATTGTTCATATACCTACTCACAACTCCCACTGCATGTGCAATATTTGGTCTTGTGCAAACCATCGCATACATCAAGCTTCCAACTGTTGATGAATAAGGGACCCTGGACATGTATTCTATATCCTCTCGTGTCTTGGGACACATTTTCTTAGTTAATTTGAAATGGATGGCCAAAGACTTACTAACTGGTTTTGCATTCTACATTCTAAACCTCTCCAACACCTTCTCTATGTACTCACCCTGAGACAATGTCAATTTGCAATTTTTCCTGTCTCTTGTTATTCTCATACCAATAATTTTCTTTGCAGTACCCAAATCCTTCATTGCAAATGAATTAGCTAATTTATTCTTTAGCACATTTATATCCTGCATATTAGACCCTGCAACAAGCATGTCATCTACATACAATAGCAAGATAATATAGCTTCCATTTTCTAGCCTTGTAAAATAAACACAATGATCAGAATGACATCTACTATAACCTTGTTATGTCATAAACNGCTAATTTCTTCTTTAGCACATTTATATCCTGCATATTAGACCCTACAACAAGCATGTCATCTACATACAATAGCAAGATAATATAGCTTCCATTTTCTAGCCTTGTAAAATAAACACAATGATCAGAATGACATCTACTATAACCTTGTTATGTCATAAACCTATCAAACCTCAAATACCACTACCTTTGATCTTTCTTTAGTCCATACAATATTTTCTTCAACCTGCATACCAAATTTTCCTTCCCTTTTACCTCATACCTTTGTGGTTGCTGCATATAAATCTCTTCCTCCAAATCCCCATGGAGAAGAAGTTTTTTTTATATCTAATTTTTCAAGATGAAAATATTCTACTGCCACGAGACTTAAAATAGTCCTAATTGAAGTCATCTTAACAACATGAGAAAATATTTCATCAAAAACTATACCTTTCTTTTGTACAAACCCCTTTACAACAAGTTTAGCCTTGTACCACTTTTTACCTCCATGTTCTTCCTTCAACTTGTAAACCCATTTATTCTACAATGCTATTTTTCTTGCATGCAACTGAACCAAGTCCCAAGTCTGTTTATTTACCATGGAATCAATTTTCTCTTTCATTCCTTGCTCCCACTTATTTTTAGTGTCTACTTGCATTACCTCTTCATAACATTTTGGTTCACCAGAATCAGTCAACAATAAATAATACAATGAAGGAGAGTATTGTTCAGGGGGTCTACTTAACCTGGTACATCTTCTAACAACACTTGTCAGAGTTTAAGGTACCTGCTACTTCTGTTGTTGTACATTTTGATTTTCTAGTACCTTTGGAATTTATTTTTCAATGATCTAATCAAGCATTGTGTATTATGGTTTTTATTTTTCATGTTTCTTTCCCTACAACTGATCTTTGTACATGACCTTCTCATTCAATATGACATCTCTACTCCTAATGACACCAAAATGATTTTGTGATTTTCATAATCCCATAAACAATAACCAAAATCATTGACACCATATCCAATAAAGGTACACTTCTTGGATTTTTCCTTAAGCTTTGTTCTATTTTCTTTATCAATATGGACAAATGCTTCACAACCAAAAGTCTTCAAAAAAGAATAGTTTACCTTTTTACCTATCCATGCCTCCTCTACAATTCCACCATTCAAAGAGCTTGAAAGTCCTATGTTTATTAATGAAACAACAATATCTACAACATCTTCCCATAACTATAAGGGCAACCCAACATGCAATCTCATATTCCTTGCACGCTCCATGATTGTCTTGTTCATCCTTTCTAACACACCATTTTCTTGTGGTGTTCTTAGAACTATATTCTCTCTGCGAGTCCCATGGTATGAACAATAATCATCAAACTCCTTGCTACAATATTCACCTCCATTGTCTGATATGAGACGCTTCAACCTTTTTCCTGTCTCATTCTCAACCAAAGCTTTCAATTTCTTAAAAGTATCAAAAACATCATATTTTTGTTGAATGCAATAAACATGAGTTTTTCTAGTTGCATCATCAATAAAAGTAACATAATAACGAGAGCCACCAAGAGATACTACCTGAGTGGGTCCCCATACATATGTATGCACAAGCTCTAATCTTTCACTCTTCTTTTCTTTCCTGACTCTGATAAATCTGACTCTCTTTTGTTCCATAAACACAATGCTCACAGAAATCCAAATCAATTTGTTTAAGATCTGAAAATAAATTTATTTTTTGAAGTATCTGCATCCCCTTCTCACTCATGTGTCCAAGCCTATGATGCCACAGTTCTGTATAAAATCCTGTAGAAGCTAAATAGATAGATGAATCAATATTACTAGTACATAAATACAATGTACCTACCTTCTCTCCTTTTCCTATCACTGGTGATACTTTGGTGACCATCCACACCTTATCTATAAATATGGATATACAACCTTCACTTGCCAACTTCCCTGTAAAAATTATATTTTTCCTTAGATCTAGAACATGTCTTACCTCTTTCAACAACCATTTGTTTCCATTCTTTCGTTTTATTTGTACATTTTCCATTCCAACAATTTTGCATGGTGCATCATCACCCAAACGAACATGTCTAAAATCACCTTGAACTTAATCTAGAAAATTTTTCCTCTAGGGTGTGGCATGAAATGAAGCCCCTGAATCTACTACCCAAAACTAATAAATATTATCTACAGAAAGAATCAAAGCATCTTGTAACACATCACCTGTTACATTTGCTTCCTTATTTTTTTCCTACTATCCATCTCTTTGTTTCTTTGGAGCTTTGCAGTCTTTCTTCAGATGTCCTTTCTTCCCACCATTCCAACACTCTATCTTTCCCAGTCTAGATTTGGATCTTCCCTTCCTAGAATTCCTAAGCTTCCCCAATCCCTTTCCTTTATCCTTTTGTCTTCCCTTGTTCTCCATGTTTAACACATTACTTGAAGTCTCACCTGTGTTTTTTCATTACATTTCCTTGCTAAGGAAAACACCAACAACATCATCAAATTTTAAAGTGTTTGAATCAGAGACATAGTTACGTACAACCATGACCAATTCATTCCATCTTTCTGGCAATGAGTACAAGATTAAAAGAGCCCTAACCTCATCATCAAAGTCCACATTTACGAAACTTAGATGATTAGTAACCGTATTAAATTCATTTAAATGATTTTCAACCAACCCACCTTATGACATCTTCATATTAAATAATCTCTTCATTAGAAATAACTTATTGGATGTCGAGGGTTTTTCATACAGTTTATCCAATGCATCCATCAGCTCCTTTGTTTTCTTTTCTTTCGAAATATCGAAAGACATCGATGCTTCCAAGCTCAGTCATATCGTTGCTAGTGTCTTTCTGTCAACAACCTCCCATTCTTCATCCTTCATGGTCGTCGGCTTCTTTGTTATTCCGCCCAATGGTAGGAATATATCCTTTTGATATAAATAATCTTCCATCTACATCTTCCATAACTGGTAGTTTTGGTCGTTAAATTTCTCGACTCTAAACTTTCCATATTTTGACATTGCTCCAAATCGAACTAAGAACCCTCTTTTCCTATGAGTTACCTTTCGCTATGATACCAATTGTAAGAAAAATAGGATCACGAAGCAATAAAATAAAAACAAATGCATAAATAAAACACAAAATATACACAATGCAATAGAGACAAAAATATATGTGATTCACCCAGTGTGGGCTACGTCCACCAGATAAATTGCCAGGTCCTTCATTTTTATTATCCAAAAAAATCAAGGGATACAACCTACAACACTCCCGATGTAACTTTCTCTTATTTCTCTCATAGTCTCCTTTCTCATAATACAATATTCCCAATGATGCATAGTCGCAATACATTTTCCTCATAAAATAGGGTTTCCTTCTAGGGAAAAAAACCCTAACATAACTTCTACTGTCATATATGTGACCTTATAATGAACGGTCTATATTTACTATGAAATTACAATATACATTTAAAGACAATTTTTACTTTGGGAGCTACCGTCATATCTGTGACCTTATAATGAACGGTCCAGATTTACTATGAAATTACAATATACATTTACAAGAAAAATTTTCCTTCAGGGGCTTTGCCCTTGAACCCCCGCCGAGGGCCCACTTGCCTCTGGACCTCGCAAGGGGGGAAATCCCTCCTGATCCAGGTGGATATCAGTGGCCACCCACCTTTTCCAACTGGCTCAAAACAATTTTCTGACAATTTTGGTAATTTACTATTTTTAGCACTTTTTAACTTTAGGGGCCATTTTGAAGGCCTAAATGAAGGTTTTTGAGGATCTAGCTTCTCAATGATAGCCCAAGGCTTTGATTGATCCCCCTAAATGAATCTCCTAAATGATACCTTTCCAACGAGCTATTGTGTGCCCCAAACGGAGATCGTATGTCAAAGCTACTCCCTCGAGAAGTTGATACATCAAACTACCCAAAACGGAGTCCACAAAACTGTTGGTTTTTCATCTTCTGGGGTTAGGGTTTTGGATTTTATTTATGATAAAAAGGACTTTAGAGCTTCATTTTAATCATCTTCTTTTGAATGCGAGTAGCCGTCACATCTCTTCTTAGAGATAAACTGTCACCATTCTAGCAAGTCTTTCACTCTGTATTTTTACAGTCTCTATACATTTCTTTCATTAATAGGAATCGTATATTACTGTATCTCTGTGTTTATGGTTGCAACTCTGATACATTTTTATTATATTATTGGATATCCGCAATATCTCTTTGCATTTCTTTATTATATCTATTCTCTCATTTCGTGCCGAAAATAATCTGGATCACCCCCCCGTGTGGAGGTGTGTACAATATTTCGAG
>JASDQU010408803.1:0-10555 GCA_032191745.1 Picea mariana
ACCGGAGCTTCTTTTTAGGACAGGAGTGGGGTCATGTCTGGCTTAAATATGGAATATATTTAAGTAAAAGGAATTAACATTGATCTTTTGTTTTCCAAAATTATTCATTTAAGTAAAAGAAAGTATCAAATTTTACAAATGCTACAAGTGGGTTTTGATATGCTCCTTTTGTTTTCAGTGTTATGGTTTATTTAGAAAATAAATGTGAGACTTAATTGTGGAATTTATTATAAGTATAGTTTTTTTAATTTCTTAATAATAAAATATATATTGTTTAGGAGCATATAAAGAGATATTTATTAATTTAAAGGATTAGTTTAATTGGTTATGGTTTATTATATCTATGTGTTGAGTTCAAATTTACATTTTATTAAAAGAGATGCATAGCTTTATGTCAATCACTTTATTAAAGATACCATTTACAAATCTATGATTTATTAAAGATACCATCTACAAAATGGTCAAACATTTATTGAGTCTCGCATAAAGTAAGCTATGTTTTAGAATAAATATCCTCCCTTTGTGATTTGTGACTTCTTAGTCACAATGACTTATATGGCATGAAAGTAACAAATCTAAAATAGAGTAATTGGTATGAGAAGGTTCAATCAAAACATAGAAATTAACTTTGTACTTAATTGTCTTTTATGCTTATTCATGTATTGTTGAGTGATATTCTTTATCCAAAAACTCAATTTTGTTATACTCATTACATTGTTTTTTTTTCAAGTCTTGTAATATTTTATTCAAATCAAATCATCTATTGAATATTCTTCATCCAAAAACCCAATTTTGTTATATTCAATACATTGTTTTCTTTTCAACTCTTGTAATATTTTAGTCAAATCAAACTATCTACTCTCATTCTTAGTATTTTCTTCAAAATGTTGATGTGAGTGTTCCAACATGTTTATAATTTTTTAATAAATTGTTGTCTTTTCAATTCTTGTAATTTTTTAGTCAAATTAAATCATCTACTTTTATTTTTGGTACTTTCTTCAAAATGTTGATGTGAGTGTTTGTTGGTCCTCGACCAAGTTTTGTGGAAATGTTGATCATGTTTGACCATTTTTTAGATTTCGACAGGCTAGTCGAAGACGGAGTGCCCAAGTGAAGCGGAGATCACAGGATCTTGCTCTTTTTGCGAGCTTCTTGGGTTTTAGGGTTTATGTAACGGGTATGAGATGTCGGCCCATGGGTCTTACCCATGTTTAGGCCCCTTTTGTAATGTATAAATAAGTAGCTAGGCATTGTAAGAAGTAGTTTTGGTTAGCTATGTGCAAAGCCTAAGTGGTATTTGGCTTAGTGCATGAATATGTTAGGGCTTGCAGAGCTAAGTGCAAGCATTTTGTAAGTGCTTTGTGCACAGATTGTGTAAAGGCTCAGTGCTTGGAACTAACTCGGGGAAGGAGGATCTGGCGAGGTGTGCGTAGATATCCTGTCCTAGGCGGAGTTGACTTTTTGGCTTGGTGCATGTAAGGAGATTGAAGAGACTAATAAAGAAGAGAAGAATAGTTGGTGGACGTAGCCCCACACTAAGGTGAACCACGTATATTCTGTGTCGATGTGCTTTGTCCTATGTTGTTTATGTTGTTTATGTATTTAATTGCTTAATGCATTGATGCTCAGTGCTCTATATATGAATGAATGCTAGATCTACTATGATGCTATGTGATAATGGTTAGATATGCTTAGATCTTGAGTAATACTATGATGTTCTGTAACAAGGGTTTAACCTGCGATGTGAATAAGGGTTAAAAGACTAATGAACGTTAATTGCTAAGTGCTCTATTAAGTATTGTGATCACAGATCTATGTCCCAACTAAGTTGTAGACACTTGAGTCCTGCAACCCCCCATGCCTCTACCTCAGGTGAGACTGCATCTGCTTCGTAGGTGTTGCCGAAAGGGCTGATAGTTAGGGTTTTGTTGGTGTTTTGTTGAAGCGTTGAACCCTGGGTCTGCCCCTGTGCCAACAAATGGTTCTGTTGTCGAAACCTGAAATTATGATTGTTGGGAACTGAAGAAAAGAGAAAGCTTTGTTCATAGATCTGTTGATGTAGTGCGCAGTATTCTACTTGACTTGTGAAGCTCTGTGCTAAGAGAAGGAAGCCAAATCTGAAGAAAGAGGTAAGATCTTAAAGCTTTGTGCTCTAGTAAAGGCAAGTTAAGGGGAAATTTTTTCTTTGAAAGTATGGATCTAGGTATGTTTGATAGATTTGGTCCTAGTCTCAAAACTAGGGCACAGCTAGAAGAAAGAAAATTTGATATGAATAAATCTGATAGAGATAGTGGAAGATATGTTATTCCTATGCATAGAAAGAATTTTTGGACTAACAAGTGGATGCAGGACCCTAGAAAGTATTTTTGCATATTGCAGGTCCATCACTATGATCCCAATGTGCAGTACAAGAAGTTTGGGGATTGTTTAAGAGAAAGAGAGGATTGACACTTTGTTATGGTTGCAGAAGACTGGAACATCTTGCTAAGGAATGCCCTAGTAGAGGTCATATTTGTCTTTGTTGTAAAGTTGTGGGTCATGAGGTTTTGGATTTCTCTAGAATGATTACTAAAATTGAGAAGATGAACTTGAGACAAGCAAACCATGAAGAAGGTCAAGAAACTAAGGATATGTTAGAGAATCAAACAGAATCAAAGACTATGTTATTACAACTGAAAGAAACATTGAATGATCATAGAGACATCAGTTTACCAAAGATCTTAAAAGAAAATCAGTGCATAGAAACAAGAATAAGAGACTTCAACATAGACTATGGCTTGGATGAAGAAACACAGGTGAATATCATGCCAGAAAGCACTTGGAAAATTTTGGGAAAGCCGGCTATGATTCCTTCATTATGAGGGATTGGCTTGTTTAAAGGAAAGATGATAACCCTATGTGGAAGACTTACTCATGTACCTATGATTTCTCATGGAGCATCGACTGAAGAAGAATTTGAAGTCATTAAGTTTTTTTAGAACAACTCTCTTTTTGTACTTTTGTTAGGAAATACTTGGATTGAGAAAGATCAGATCCGGAGGAAAGCAGAGGAAGAAGCCACAGAACAGAAAAAACAAGAATTAAGGGACTTCATAGCCAAGAAAATAGAGCGACTAGTACAAGAACAAGAGGACAAGTCGAAGCAACTGAGGGCCAGAGACTTAGCTGTCAAAGTTGAAAGAACAAAAGAAGGCTTAAAGAACCTATCCATGTAGGAGTAAAGAGAACCTACCCCAAAAGTAGTAAGAGAATAGACATTGCATGCGAAACTTTTGAGAGAACATCAGCAGTGCGAAGTTACTATGCTAAGAGAAGATAAGAATACAAATGGAAAGAGGAATCCAGAAAATCAGATCACAGGGAAGAAGACCAAAAAGCTTAGTAAGAAGGAAGTTAAGTTAGAAAGACTATAGGAGGTTCCAGTGAAGACTTCGCAGGAAGCATGCTTGCAAAAATTGAACATCGCCAGAATAGCAAAACAGCGCAGAATGGCACTTCGCCACGACCAAGCTATATGACTGTTGGAGGCATCCCAACCATTAGAATGACACTTCGGAATGGTTAGAAACGCAGTTATTTTCGGAAAGATAACCATTGGATTGTTGGGACCACGCCATAACAGATGGAACCGTATTAATTAAGGCATTCTGATCCGTTGGAGGAACCCGTTACGACATTGTTTATTTAATCCGTCGAATGCCTCACTGACACTTTTGCAAATTTTAATTATATGAGCTAACAAGAGAACTGTTTGTTATCGCGTTGTGCTTTTGAGACCTTGCCACCCGTTTTGCTTACCTTGAGTGTATGTTTGCCTACCCGAGTGATTTGATTACGAGCGTGTATGCCGGGCGAATGCAGTGCAGTAGAGAAGTCTATGGAGGAGATTCTAATAGACCTTATGGTTGATAAGGTCATGTCCGTAGGAGTACAGGCCTTGTCTATGGCCGGATTGCAAGAATCTCCCTTGAATGTATGTCGATCCAGTCGATCTGGGCCATCCCAAACCACAATGAAGAAGAGAAGCAAGCATCGCGGTGACCTAGCGAACACGAAGCTCATCCCGTCGGTCTTGCCTGACTACATCCCGCCTCTGGCTGGTCCAGTTAGTCATGACAGCGTCCCGAGAGATTTTGAATACACACTCATCACTGCGTACCTCCCGAAGGGGATACGCGTAGTAGGACCGCAGCTAGGACTGATCCCTGATCTTAGGATCAACGACTTTAACCTGGGACAAATAAATAATTATGTGACGCTCGCACCACATAGGTACTTAACAAAGATGACAGGGAACAAGCCAAAGATAGTCCCCCAATCGTGGATCAAGGAGATTGCGAGGTCCACCATCCTTAACGTTATGAAGATACCCCACTTTGGTAGACATCAGGAGGTTAATGTGTGCATTAAACTCCTCCTGTCATTCTACCATGGAGGTTATCTTTGGTTGGATAGACGTGTGACTGTGGATCCGATGCTGATCCACATGATCACTGGATTGAGTGTGCAGGGACCAGACCCTCACCAATTCTATCCAGGGAAGGTTGCAGATCGCTCCTTAGCACAACATATAAAGGAAACATACGACGATGTGGAGAAGGGGAAGCGGGGCTACAAGTTAGCCTCCATCCAAGATGGCGCAGTGCACCTAGCTTTCCATTTGATCACTAGTAAGATCGTCAAGAAGAACAGACCAACACAAGTCACAGGGTTTGTCATCGACCTCGTAAGGAAGTGCGTTGAAGGGATGCAGATGAAATAGGCGAGCTACCTCGTCAATGAGTTAGAGAAGGACTGTCGTGAAGCGTGGGAACAATGCTATGAATTCCACTTTAGCTGGTTACTAATACTCATAGAATTTGTCGTTTGGGAGATGCCAGAGGGAGAAACATTCCCTGAAGTCGAGCCGTCTGAACCATTGGTTGCGAGGTTCACCACCTTGTGGTATTCAAGCGATATGGTGAAGAAGTGGAAGTCGAACGTTGTCTTCCACACCTACTACTTACAGCTCATGCGGGCCATTGAATCCTTCCCTCGAATGACGTCGAATACACTCCATAGGTTCAGGCCACTCACGAAGTTCCACGCAGACCGACACTTTATATCTATCACCACACATGAGGATGAAAACAAAGAGGAGTTGCAGTCTTACTACAAATTGACTAAGGAAGATATGGAGGAGATAACCAAGGAATGTCCTGCAGAATTCCTTGTACCATTTGGATATGCAGAAATATCCAACCCTGACCTCATAGGAAATCTTGTGGTCACCAGAACTAAGTGTGATGGACTGAGCAACGCTAAGAAAAAGAAAAATAAGTAAGAAGTTAAGGAGATAGACAACACATCAGAGGAAATTGCGCCTGACTCACCTGGAGGAGGAGGAGGTGACGAAGTAAACCAAGAAGAGGGAGGGGAAGAAGACAAGCAAGAAGAGGGTGAAGTGACACCGCCGAAAGATCCCCTTACAGAGGCCGATACATCAAAGAAAAGGAAGGTTTCTCCAAATAAAATCTCAGTGTGGAAGAACTCACGAGCCAATAAGCCTCAGTCAGAGAATGTGCTCACAGTGGATGATATTGACCTCATCATTGCAGCTGTAGCAGATGATTTGGAGGATATATTGCATCAAAACGGAGAAAAGTAGGAGACAATGTATGACAGAATCGAGGTGGAGCTGAAGGGGATACAACAAGTTCTCTATTCGAGTCGTGTAGTGTCTACTGCGTTGTCATCATCAGAAGGTATAGAATTGGGAGATGATCATGCCCAACTATGCAGAATAGCAAATTTGATAGAGGCTCGCCTTCAACGTGTACAGGAAGAAAAAGAGCAAGCCACAGAGGCCTTGAAGAAATAAAAGGAGGAAGCCCTAGAGCAACATCAGGTTGCGCAGCAAGAGAAAGATGACCTCCGTGCGAAGTTTGAAGAGGACAGAGAGCATATCCAGAAATAAAAAGAACAGTTGCTCGCGGAGCAGATTGGGGTTAGAGAAACAGTAACTAGAGCACTTATCTTTGTGTCGGGCCTGGCCCAGATGTAAGAAGAGACAACTGAAAGCCAAGTGGGGAAGCTCGTTGAAGCCATTCAGTAGCTTCAAGCAAGAGTAGCATAGCTGGAATTGCAAGCAATGTCGAGCACTCCACAAGAAGTGAGAGATCAAAGGGAAGAAACTGCCAGGAGCACAGTAGAAAGAATCAAGGCATTAGCTTCAGAATGCAAGAAATTAAGTAACCAAAGTGCGCACACCTATGAGCACCTTGCAGAAGACCCGGAGCTGAGGAGATTGGGAGCACAGCTCCAGGAGGTGAAGTAGCAGGCGTCGATAGTGAAAGAATAGCTGAAGCAGCAAGTCGAGACAGCTCAAGGCCTTTGAAGTAGTGTTTCCCAGATCATAGTGACTCGAAACGAGTCGTAGGTGAGTGTTGGGGGCCTGTTGGCCCTCGACCAAGTTTTATGGAAACGTTGGTCGTTTTTTACCATTTTTGGGACTTCGATAGGCTGGTAAAAAACAGAGCGCCCAGGAGAAGCGGAGATCATTGGATATCACCCTTTTTGCGAGCTTTTTAGGTTTTAGGTTTTATGTAACAGGTATGGGATGTCGGCCCATGGGTCTTACCCATGTTTAGGCCCCTTTTGTAATGTATAAATAAGCAGCTAGGCATTGTAAGAAGTAGTTCTGGTTAGCTATTTGCAAATCCTAAGTGGTATTTGGCTTAGTGCTTGAATATGTTAGGGTTTGCAGAGCTAAGTGCAAGTGTTTTGTAAGTGCTTTGTGCACAGACTGTGTAAAGGCTCAGTTATTGGAACTAACTCGGGGAAGGAAGATCTGGCGAGGTGTGTGCATATCTCATGTTCTAGGCGGAGTTGTCTTTGTGGCTTGGTGCATGTAAGGAGATTGAAGAGACTAATAAAGAAGAGAAGAAGAGTTGGTGGACGTAGCCCCACACTAGGGTGAAACACATATATCATGTGTTGATGTGCATTGTGCTATGTTTTTTTATGTTGTTTATGTATTTAATTGCTTAATCCATTGATTCTCAGTGCTCTATATATGAATGATTGCTAGATCTACTCTGTTGCTATGTGTTAATGGTTATATATGCTTAGATCTTGAGTAATACTGCATTGTTCTGTAACAAGGGTTTAACCTGTGATGTGAATAAGGGTTAAAATACTAACAAATGTTAATTTCTAAGTGCTCTGTTAAGTATTTTGATCACAGATCTGTGTCCCAGCTAGGTTGTAGACACTTGAGTCATGCAACCCCCCTGCCTCTACCTCAGGTGAGACTGTATCTGCTTCGCAGGTGTTTCTGAAAGGGCCGGTAGTTAGGGTTTTGTTGGTGCGTTGTTGAAGCGTTGAACCCTGGGACTGCCCTTGTGCCAACAGTGTTCAACATGTTTATAATTTCTTAGAATGTCTTGAAAAGGATATTGATATTTGCATGAAGATTATCACATTGTTCGTAGAAAGAATTTGATTCATATATTATTATGTTATTCACAATGGTTGTTGTTGATGGGATTTTTCATAATGGTGTATCACTAATTGGAAGGCTAATGACAAAAAATAAAGTTTTATTTCACTAATTTAAGCATGAAAGAATCAACTAGGGTTTTAGTAAAGAAGGGAAGAGAGGACCCTATAACTTGCACTCCTTGATAGATCTTACAATGTTGAATGAATGAGAAAGAGATTCAAGAATCATATACAAAAGACAAGAAAAAACACCTTTCTTCTCTACAAGTAGTAACACCCTATATTTAACTTACAAAACTAAGTGAAATCCCTTTTAGATCCATAAAAGACCATGCTTGTCGAACCTATTTAAAAATTTTCTTTGACATGATAAAATTAACAACAAGCACATGTTAATTTATTCATTCATTTAACATCATATTGTAAAAACACAAATGCAACGATTCCAACAATAAAACACAACATTCAAATGCAATCATTTATATAGTGGAAATAACATAACAAAAATAACAAAACTTATCTTTTAATGGTTGAACCAACTAGCTGCGTACAAGGGATGTTCCTCCCAACCATAGGTTTTCTACTCATTTTCTCTCAACAACAAGCCACCTCTGAACTAAGGCTATGAGCCCACAAGGAGGTCTATTCCTCTTGGCTATCCACTCTCCACATTCAGTGGCCCAAAACCCAATTTCCACTCCAACAACAAACTCCAATCGACAAGCTCTCTCTCTTTCCATGAAACCTGCACAACCTAAGGAATCAGATCTCACTTCTCTGCCACGTAGTCCCTCGGGCCTTCCCACTCCCCTCCAGGGCTCCAGTTCACTTGGTTGGCTAATAATTTTCTTATATGGGGACTCTAGGAATTATTGGGTGCTCCAGGAGTGTTCACAACAACCTTATCAAGGCTCTTCATCCATTTCCTCAAAAGGAAATGTCAATTAAAGGCATACAACCTTCATTACAAGAACACAATCTTTTTTATAGCATAAAACTCAACCCAGCAATCCATCTTTACATGGATAGAATAGTTGGTTCTCTTCTCGACACCCCACTCCTCTCTTTCTCTCCAAAATCAACAAGTGAAAATTGTCCCAATAACCCATTCAAATTCTATATTCTTCTCATGCAAGTTTGACTCTCACTTTTCCCAAAAAGTGGTTGTACCCAGCCCATGTTATCATAAATTGGTGAGTTGACTTTCTCCACATGCCACTCTTACATCACTTTAATATCTCTTTTGATAATTTTAAGGGAATAAACATTAACATGAAAATGGTTGAATTAATATAAATGGGTGACCCCCATGGATGCCCCTTTATCCCCCTCTACAATGGAATCATAGCCCCCCATTGTTACCATCCCTCTTATACTGCAATTAGAGATTATTATTTTTATTAAGTACTTTCAATGTACATTTTACATAGATCGACTCTTGGCCATATCAATCTGTACAGTCTATTCTTCCCAAACATATCATCTCACCAGCCTAATTTTCATTTACACAATTACATTATAATTTGTGGGGATTAAAACTGGGGATATTACATCCGCTCCCCATTATTTTTGCACTATCCTTAGTGCAAAAAACCATATAGGTGTACATATATATTACAATTCCTGGCTTTCTGGCCTAACATCACACATGAATTTTATCCCAAAACAGGTTCTTATAGGAACTATGGCCCCAAACCATACATAATGATTTCACATTTCATCATCCTTGCAACAATTCCAACCAACAATTTATCATTCCCCTCACTCTACATAACCCAAGGAAGTGCACCCCCTTCTCTACTCCATAGTCCTTCAGGTTTTACCACTTCCCTCCAGAACTCCAGCACACACTAGGTAGGAAGTCTTAGAGATGAAACTCTAGGAAATCCAACTACAACAACTTTCACAATTTGTCGATTCCCAGATCAATTCCAACCAACAGGATCCCATTCCCCTCAACCTGCACAACCCAAGGAAGTGTACCCCCTTCTCTGCATCATAGTCCCTCAAGCTATACCACTTCCCTCCAGGGTTCCAACATGAGGTCGGACCTGAATTCTTAGATTTGTGGCTACAAGAACTCCAATTGTGATCATGGAATCTCCAAACCTTCAAATAGTTGTGGATATGACTCCTGCGTTGTATCCTCAAATCCACTTTCCTTCTTCCAAGCTGCAAAAAGTCCATTGGACTTCACTCATTCCACACTTTTGTCCTTGATCTCCATTTCCTTGTGGTTCTCTTCTTTCTAGGCATTTGCTTCATGTCTTCATTCTTCAGTTGTTCCTATACAACCATCATGAAAACATACATGTTATATCCACTATTGTATAATAATTATTTTATTCATAGGAGTTCTCAACTCCTAGAATATGAACATGTATTCAAATATAAGTTTGTAACCATAAAGCAATACTTATCTATATGGATATATCGTGCTTCCTGAAAGTGGCCAATCTTTTCCAACATTTTGAAACATGATGGTTATATAAACAACAATATGTACATGGATTCTTTCTTCCATTTTTACATACAAATTTATCATGCTTAACATCATCAAAAGCAACTGAATGATAAACAGAATTATACCTTGAACATTCACCTTTATCACCTCTTTGAGGAGGTGAATCTGAAGAGTTACAAGCTCTCATTTGAAGACCAACAATAGTGTTCTTGTCCTCATCGTTGTCACAACTCTTTTGTTTCACACATTTGCATTCATCTTGAACACATACTTTGCATGCTGGAGGGATTGAACTTTCAACAAAAGTTCTTGAACTTTCACCTTTAAAGCCTTCTTGAGGAGGTGAACTTGAAACAAAATTTGTTCTTGGAACTTTTTTCCTTGTCTTCTCAACTTTGGAATTTTCTCCATCTCTTTGTTCATAACCAAGACCACAATACTTGGGTCTCTCTTCAACAACAATAGGCTCAACAATGCATTGTGCATGCTTACTCAAACCTCTACCTTCATAGCCCATTTTTAACAATAACTTGGACCCTATTCCTCTTGTGTGATTTTCAAAAACACCAAAACATTCATCTTGAGAGGAATTTGAAGATAAACTAACAA
>JASDQU010408805.1:0-10555 GCA_032191745.1 Picea mariana
GGAAAAGGTTAGGAAAGGTTAGGAAAAATCTCTCTCACCTTTATCCATCTTTACATCATCCTCTAACTCATTATTACAAAATTACATTTTTGCTATGTTTGGACTTTAGCAATTAAAATTGTTGTTTTTTACTGACTGACACTCCGAGTGGACAAACCCATAGCAAAAGTTGTCCGACGGAGCTAAAACTTGGTCCATGGATGTAGGGGGTGCTATTCCATTTCTTTTGAGCACAAATACCCCTATCAAAAGTCCAAGGACCTAGTTTTTACAATTTTTGCTCAAAAATAATTAATTAATTAAATAATTAAACCTCCAAACTTAGGGTAATTTTTTACCCTAACTTAGACTCGATGGAATTCCGCGAAACTTTCTAAGATGTCTTGCATGGTCATTTACAATGATTCCCTATAATAGTTACCAAAAGATAAACCCACTAGAACGTCGTCCACCACTTTGGAGGAATTATTGCAAGTGTGAGGGAAAGCTCAAGGAAAATCAATAAGGCTGAAAAGCCCAATTGATAACCTGAGGATAAAAAACCCTCAATGAAAGGAACTCTCCCAGTGAACCGATCCCAAGGTAACTAACCTAGACATGACTCATGCAGACCTATTACATTATTGACCCACGCAGGGGTGCGGAAATTCCAGTTACAAAAAGAAGTGTTGGGGCCAAACATGCCCTGTAGAACCAAAAGTCTTCAACAAATTTGCATTTGATGATGCATCTCTTCATGGCACATGGATTTGACCACCTATGTTGGAGAGGCGGTCAACACTACCTAACTTACTTCCATCTTCCATCCCTATCCTTCCTCTACTGGACTATCTTGGAGCATCAACTATATTGACCTAACTCCAAATAGAACCCGTAAGCAGAAGTGTCAACTCTCTTGACCAAGCTTCCCCAACAGGTAACTGACAGTCATCATCACACGTCTAGGGGAGCGTGAGTTAACACCATCCTCCCATGACTCCAGGTTTCAAAGGATACATGGTGGGAAATGCCTCCACCCCTCCTAATAGGACTAGGGTCGACACCCTACCATGGAACATACAGTGGCACTGTGTTGCTAGGAATTTTGTCATCGTATATTCAGTTTTAGGCAGTCTCGCCCCCTGAAAAACCTACACTGGTCCACATATCATAGCAATGCATTCGAACCAACATAATTTCACATACAAAGATTCATACCATATTGTTTCTCGGTCGATGTTCACGACATCAACCTTTTATTACCATTATCCTTTGGCTATTTCATAGCCCATTGACCTGCAGATTAGTCTATAACACAAACTCATACATATCTATGCATTATCATCATGTAAATGCATTTAACCATAATCTCAATTCGGTATCCACGTACCAACAACTTTAAATGTCAAAATTTTCAAGTTAGGAATAGATTGCATAATATCCATCATAATTCAAATAACGTTAAACATTCATAGAATTGACATTCACATAGGTTCATACGCCTTAAAAGTTCAAGTGTATCATTAATAGTTTCACAATGAATAGAAAATAAATGTGGTTAGGCCTTAGGTAATTCTAGCTATCTAAGTCAAAAGGTGGCATTACATACACTCAACCTTCGGGAAAACATATTCCAAGGTGGTCAAAAAAGTGAGGGATGATCTCTTCGTAAGATCTTTGCATCCTCCCAAGTAGCAGATCCTGGACTATACTTGTCGCACTGGACCTTAACTTGGTCTACCAAACGATTCCTGAGCTGTCGGACCCTACGGTCCAATATGCGTAACGGTTCGACCATGAGGGTTCCTGCGTCCTATACCTACATATCCTTCCGATTCAGTTTATGAGATTCGTCAGCAACATAATGACATAGAACAAATACATGAAAAACGTTATGAGTTTTATGCAAGTGGGGTGGCAGTACAAGACGATAGGCAACGGGTCCAATTCACTTTTGGATTCTAAACAGTCCTATAAATCGAGGCGACAACTTTGTCCCCTTCCCAAACCGAATGATCCTCTTATTAGGCCCGATACGAATGAAAACTTGATCTTCCACTTTATAACTTCGGTCGGTCCTATGTGCATCAGCGTAACTTTTCTGTCTATCTTGTGCTTCCTTTAGTCGCTGCCTAATCTGAATCACCTGTTCCTCCATCTCTTGAATCAATTATGGCCCAACTGCCACTCAGTCTTCTAACCTTTCCCAACTCAACGGTGTCCTGCATGGCCTTCCATACAGAGCTTCGTAGGGTGGCATTCCAATGGAGCTATGAAAACTGTTATTGTAGGCGAACTCTACCAAAGGTAGGTACTTCTCCCAATGAGTTTAATTATCCATAACATGCATCCTAAGCTTGTCTTCCATAACCTGATTTACTCTCTCAGTTTGCCCATCTGTTTCAGGATGATAATTTGTGCTTAAGTTCAACTGAGTTCCCAACGCTGACTGCAAACTTGTCCAAAACCTAGATGTGAATCGGGAGTTCCTATCTGAAATGATCTTCTTGGGTAACCCATGCAAACGGATGACCTCACTTATAAACATGCGTGCCACATCAGTGACATCATAAGTGTCTCTAACCGGAATAAAATGGGCACTCTTGGTCAACTTATCAACTATCACAAGAATGGCATTGTGTCTATGCGATGTGAGCGACAATCCCACAACAAAATCCATAGAGATGACTTCCCACTTGGATATAGGAACATCATGCGGTTGTAGGAGATATGTCGGGTGGTGGTGGTCAACCGTCACTTGTTGACACTCTAGGCACTTGACGACGAAATGGACTACATCACGCTTCATGCCTACCCAGAAGAAAAGCTTCTTCATGTCCACGTACATTTTCTTCACACATGGATGTGCACAATAAAGTGCTCTATGCTCTATGTAACAACGCAAATTGATTAATTTTATCATAGTTTTTAATTTAAATTTAATTAATTATTAAAATATATTAATGAGTCTTCTATTATTTTATTATTAAAAGGTGGGTGAAGTAATTAATGGGGGGATAAGGTTGTTGGGGAATTAATGGAGGGATAAGGTTGTTGGGAATTAATGAGGAGGATTTGAGAGAGGAGGATAAGGAAGAAGGGAAGGACTTGGAAGAAGAATCTCATTTTTTGTTTTAAAATTTCTAAAAGATAGAGGAGGAGGAGGAAATTGGAAAAATTGTTTTGGGGAACTCTCATAGGGCACTGCTGTTGCTGGAAATTTTGGGCACGGGGGCCAGAAAACCGCAAGGATTCCTAGAGCTAGGAAGTCGTAGAGGTTGTTCCTAGTTGGTTGGGAGGTTAATATTCAGTTTGGGCAGTTGGGCAGGATCATCAACAACTAGGAAAGGGGCTAAATAGACTAAGCTACAGGTTGAGGTAGATACTTTATGCATTTTACTAGTGATCTGTTGTCATTATATTGTTGTTGATATCATGTTGTTATTATGTTGTTAGTATGTTGTTGTTATTAGCTTGTTGATGATTATCATGCTACTGTCAGTTATTATGCTGTAAAGAAAATCAAGAAAGGAAAACAGTGAACTAAAAAATTGAAATTAAGTTCTTATAGAAGTAAATTTTGGACAATGGAACATTGAAGACCAAGGGAATCAAACTAGTCGTTGGTGCTCTTAATTCCAAGTCAAATCGACCCCTTTTATGGGTAATCTTATTGTTTAAAAAAATATTTCTATTGAAATGACTTAGACTCTGAGTTGTGGATGACAAGTCAAACAATTATTTTTTAATTGGAAGAGAAAACTAATCGTTACCAAGGAAAATTATAAAAGGCTAAGCCCTCTACCCAATTAGGTTGTTGTTGAATTGTGAGATCATTCATGCCAGTCAAAATAACTTATCTTTAGAGCAATTTTATGGGTTGATTATTCTATTCTTCTTCTTATTGGCAAAGGGGTAAAAGTACTTCATAGAGTAGACATTGTCTTTTGGTGTTATTTGCAAGGCTATTGAATCAACCCAATGAGGAGCTACATAGTCAAGTGGAAGGAGAGGTCTAGACTTTCGTCTCAACTCTCCTTTGGTGGTGTTAAGTCAAATCTAAGGTTGGACAAACCCTTATAAGGGATATCTTCAACAAGGAGGAGATTTCATTTTACACTCATCTTGATCTAATGGTTGGGGACCATCCTACGAGAGGAGCTTTCCTGGCAATATCCAAAAACAATATAACTACTCTAGAGTCGGTAGACTAGATTGGGGGCGATAGTCCATCAACTCCAAACCCGATTCCTAGTCCAAAATATGCGATCGATTTAGAAGGGTTTGTGATCACAATCTGATGCTTTGAAGGTAAAGGTAAGGCCGAGGTAAGCCTCACCACTACAACCACTTTATTTAAAAAATTACAAATCTCTTTTATTTTCCATTTTGAATAAGAATAAAAAATACAAAAAACATTTCAACTAGCTTGTGCTTGAAGTCCTATTTTACATAGCTAGTAGGTCCTTGAGATTTTTCCTTTAGATTCGTTTCTACCCAAGGATATTTTACCCTCTATTTTCTGCAATTTATTTCCTATTTCACGAGGGTATCGCGAGGATTTTGTAGATATGAAATATATTACAGCAAGGCCTGTTATCCCCTATCCTAGGGATAACTAAGGAGATTATGTATCAAGGCCCACAGGTCCTAGACATGGAGTACCGAGAGTCATATGACTTGAGCTTGCCCCTAGAGGGCCCATCTTTTCTTTAGCGCCTCCTATCTATCAGCAACAACAACATCCATCCCATCGACCTGATTCCGAAGCAGCATTGGGTCTTGCTCCATGAGGTAATGAGTCCGGGTATCATGGTATGTGTCACTCTAATTCTCAAAACATTTGAATATGTGCATTGAATTCTCTTTTGTTTCATGATGTTTGCTTGGAAATTATGCTCTTTAACTTGTCCATACCTGGGGGGGATGACAGAGTGCCCTAATAAGTTGGTTTCCTTAGGGATGAGTTGCCACTACGTGGGTCTATGAAAGGTCATTGTCCATTACTTCCATAATTGCCACTTTTCATCATTATCCTTCTCATCTTTCCCCTACATTGGTTCGGGCATTGGGTTTGCCAAGCTAGTAAGGGTTGTACCTTGCCTTGTGGGAAGAAGGGGCTAAAGACCCAGAGGATAAAAATAGCTGGCAAGAGTTAAAAGCCAAGATGAAACCTTGAGATGCTTCGCCCAGGGATTTCCAAGAAAGCAATAAAAGGCCTCTTAGCAAGAAAAAAGGACCTGCAAAATAAAATAAAACTCAAGACCTAGTTGGTGGATAGGAGGTCTCGTCGTGAGCCGGCCTATTAGGTCCATGGGCATGTACCGGTATGACACTACCATCCATCTGGTCACCAAACCAGGGTAGTGGCTCTTGGTGGCATAGCCAAGAGAAAGGGAGTCTCATCACGAGCCAGCCTTCTCATTTCCGTGAAATGCTTGTGGGTTATGCTGTTACCACTGGTCACCATGCCAGGACAATGTCCTCCAGCTATTCTCATGAAAATAAAAAGCAATAAGACAAAGAGTAAAAGGCATTGAATGGGCTAGGAAACAACGGCATCCATGACAAGGTGCAACTCTCCCTCTACAGAGGCACCCACAGGTAAGACCTACATTTCCCTGTTATCACTGCACCCCTTGCCCAAACATCCCCTACACCATCTCATGCATTTACATGACCTAGATTGCTCTTCACCTGGGAAACACCCCACACCTAAGGAGGATTAGCCCAATAGGACATCCTGAGACCCTCTCCAAAGCTGGCTTGTCAAATAGCATAACATCTTTGAGTATTTGTCTGGGTAAAGGGGGGTTTGATGCACATGTTTGGGTAACTTGATTATTAGATGTGATTGACATTGCTATGATCCTTGTGACTTATGAGCCCATGGAGGGCGTACTTGTTGTTGCTGCAGGACCATGCCCGACGGACAGGTACATATGGGTAGATGATTAGTTCGGACCTCCATGGGGCTAAAATCCCACCAGATGGATGTTGTGAACCCAGCTAGAGGCAGAGGGATAACAGAGGCTTGCACCGAAGAAAAAGGAGAATGTTCCATCAAAGACACTTTGGCAAGCCTGGACCTAGGGGGGTCTTGCCCTTCCACCATGACGTTGGCCCTTGAAGGCCCATGACGTCATCATATTGAGCCTTGACGTCATCCAGTTAGGGTTTTAGCATGAGGACGGCTTGGTTGGAACGTGTGGCAGCTTCTGAGGCCTTTTGAGGCCTAGCGTTCCATGAAGGGGCCTAACGTCACCCTAAGAGGGGCATGAAGTCATCCCTAAAGACAAATTAGGGTTTTAAATTGTTAATTTTATGTAAAACTGGATTTTTGATGTAAACTGGCCATGTCGGCCTTTTTTGACCTAAAATGTAATTAAAGGTCATTGATATTGTATAAATAGAGAGTTAAAACTCTCATTTTTTCATCATATTTCACTCACAAAAGTGTGAGGTCTAAAATTCGGCCCTCTTTGAGGGTTATTGGCTGAAACTAGTGATGTGCACTTCTTGAAGGAGGCAAATTTTGGTGCTTTTTGGCTATTTTCTTGTGGAGGATCTTCAACTAGGGTGATTTGCTAGATTATTCTTGGTGAAGTAGAAATTCTGCATTTCTTTATTGTGAATGAATGTTATGGTTATTTTTTACTTGTGTCATGTCTAAGATTATGAAATTGCTAGCTTGAAACCCTAGGGGAAGGACATGTGCTATAACCTTTTTCCCAATAATCTTCAATATGTTAAAATCTCTTGAAAGGCACCTAATTTGAAGTAAATACTACAGCCCTACCATTGTAGCACTCTAGTAACCTTACTTCCTTTGCCAATTACATAATTTATTACATTTTGTTCAAGGAAGGAGAAAATCACTAGGGCCTAACCCTTGTTACTTTCTAGCAATTTTCTCTTGGAAAAGGATTTTTGAGGCCTTGGGATACCAACACCTCCTTTTTCCTCTCCATCCCTTAACATATTATTATCGTTTGCTACATTTCCTTTAAGAATTCGCTGCTGCCATTAGTGACTCCATTAACACTAGAAAGGCACTAGACTACCTTTTACAAGTGGTGATTGAGCAAACAAACACTTAAACTCTTATCTTTGAACCCTTTACTAACTTTTTCTAACCCTAGATTAGACTAATTCCTAAGCTAACTTGCTGTTGTAGAAAAACATTGCTACAGCCATATAAACTTGCATTAATTTGGCACATTTACCTACATAACTCATACTAGAACCAATCAAAATCTAATTGTGATAATTGCTAGTGAATCTACTAGGTAAGTGTTAGTTTGTGTATGGTTTTCTTGCACTTTTGACCATTTAAACGTGTTGTTGTTACAAAACATAGCTACAACCATCTAACTGCAGCAAAATCTCTGCAAAAGTGTCATTAAAAGCTAGCCTATCATTGTCAATTTTGCTTGTGACAATTTACTATCAATTTGCCTAGTTAAAGTCACTTTTTATTGTCTTTTTCAAGCAATTTCAAGGCTTGAATCTTGTGGCTGTTGTAAGATATTAATTGTTGTTGTAAACTGATGCATTGCTGCAAATTCATAATCAGCTAGCCTATTTTACGAAGGTTTATTGTCTTATGAAGTACTAACAATCCTCTGGTACCTGGAAAGTGCCCCGTTTTCCTTGTTGTCTTGTTTTGGGCAAGTACACAATACTTTTCATTTGCTTCATCCTTAAGACATAAAAGAAACCTTTGATTAGAGTGATCTGTGAGAGGGAAAGGGTTTCCTTGTGACTATTTTCCTTAGCCTTCTCAAACCCCCCAGGTCATCGGGGACGTCTCCCCTTGGGTAGCTTAAACATAATCCAAAATAGAAAGGGATCTCCTATTAAGGTGATAGTGATAGGTTTTTCCCAGTTACGCCAATTCTTTACCCACTTTCCTTGGGTTTTTGGGGCAAGTACAAATTGTACAATAACATTTCGGCGTCGTTGTCGAGGATCATCGAGTCAATTTTCCTTGAACGACGCTTTTTCAGTAAGCCTTTATCCAAAAGCCTTTGCTTCACAAAGCTTACCTGGCGACTCCACTGAGGGTGATTCCCTCTTTTCTCTTTGATGATCCCTAGAAGGATTATCTAGCGACTCCACTGAGGGTGATCCCCTCACCATTTTTTATAATCTCCTGAAGATTGTCTAGCGACACCACTAATGACGACTCGTAGCGGACGTCAGTATACACTCTATCTTCCTCCTATCCCTGTCATCCCTATAGCTTCTCCTAAATGGTCTCTCAAAGAACTTTTTGGCCCTTTGGACCTGTCTAATATCCAAGGGGGATTACATGATCTCCTGGAAGAAGCCGACTCCTGGATACCCAAATTCTCGGAAGAAGTAGGATCTTATGGCAACACACATTGGACTAAATTTTGTGAAGGTTATGAATTCCATCAATCTGGAGAAGAACATCCTAACACATTTATGATACTTTTCTTGAACTCACTCACCGGGAATGCCAGGAATTGGATTAACACACTCCCAAGTGGAAGCCTCAAAACACCTGAAGATTTGGAACATGCTTTCATGAGGAGATAGGGTAAGGTAGAAAGTATGGCCTCTATTTATTCTCAATACCTCAAAATTTGCAAGCAAAGTGACGAAGATGTTAGGGAATTCAATGATAGGTTCAACACTCTCATTAGCAAACTTGAGCCCAACTTCAACCAAGAGAGCGTTATTCTCCAACACTATCTAAACTCCTTAGAAGGAAGATTACAATTTACCCTCAAGAATCGATTTCCTACAAAAGCCTAGAAGAAGCACAAGATGTTGCTTGCCAGATTGAAGAGAATCTTAAGTTCAACAACTCCATCCATCAGATCAATTTTTTGAACAATGATGACATTTGGGAGTTGAATAAGGAAAGCATGGGAGGACTAAAGCATGACCTCCCAGAGATTCTAGAGGAAGAAAATAATACTTTCCCTAAAAAATGGAGCACAAGTTTCTCAAACATGAAAGATGCCTTAAATTTTTCAAAACAACATGAACCCTCTAAGGATCTAGGTACCTCTGAAGAAATCACTCAATTAGAAAGGTCACTATCACAAACCCAAAAGCCTCTTTCTATGAGACTTCCTCAGACAATAAAACCTCATGCTCCAAAGGAACAAATTTGTCCAAACACTTTGAACCTACAAAATGTTGCAAGACACGAAGATGATCTTAGGTCCTTATCATGTAAAGACTCCCATTTTGAACGTTATCACCCAAAGGCTACCCATGAGAAATCTAATTATGTAGATTCCATATTTACCTTGTTCACGCCAGATCAAAACCAAGAAAATCAAGACATGAGGAAGCCTAGGATTGAATGCTTGGGCCAAACAAGTAAGGACTCAAGGGTAAAGCTTGAAGAGCCCCAGATGTATGCTGGAGATCTACCCCAACATTTCCATCTTACAAAAAGTCAAAAGGATTCGTGGAATGTTGGAAATCCCTAATTTGACAAAACAAACCCCGGATGACCAGCAATCGATTGAAGAAACTTCCACACTATTACAAACTAGTCATTTTGAGCAAAATGAGCAAACACCCTTTCTCACTTCCTTGCTAATAGATGAACTATATCTTCACAATTGCATACTTGACTTCGAGTCATCTGTCAATATGATGAGTTTGAAGGTTATGAACCAATTGGGGCTGGAAGTTACAGGGCCTTATACCGACGTTCATAGATATGAGTCAAGGGGGATCAAGGTCTACGGATTGATGGAAGGTCTTCAAGTACACCTTACTGACTACCCTGATTTCCCCATCATAATGGACGTCGTTGTTGTCGATATACCTGACACTTGGGGAATGATATTATCTAGGGAATGGGATACTACTTTGGGCGAAAGTCTACAGATGGAATTGTCCTACGCAACTATCCCTGTCAGGGACCAAGATTGCATCACCTTTCATAACAAGCCAAAGAGAATGGAACACATCGAAAGGTGTAATCATGGACATAGTGACTACAACTCCGTAGATCCATGCTTATTTCAAGATTGGACCACTCTTCCCTTGGTAGAAGAAGACAATATTAATGAGATAACATGTGTTGATTTTTCAATAAGCTAGGCTTAAGCATGAAGTTCATTCCATTTTTAACATTTTACTTAAACCATAGACAATTTGTTGCAGCAACCAAGATCACAAGAAGAAACACCATGCACAAGTACACAAGAAGTATCCTGGGAAACCCTTCTCAACAAGGGAAGAAAACCCAACCAATCATTTGCTATATTCTTCAAGAGAAAGACCTCCACCACCACAAAAGACTAGCACACAAAAGGGTGCTCACAAACCCTAGAAGACTAGCGCCCAAGAGAGGTGCGCACTTTTCCCAAGAAGTAAGTACTTGCTGAAATTTCCAAACTCACACTTGTGTTATGATTCCTCAATGGGGAATTTACCTTTATTTATATTAGACTGAAACTGTCAATAGTAGTGTCTATTGGCACAACAGGGCCGACCTCAATAACTTATAATATAATTAATAATTATCATATTAATTATCCTTTACATTAATTATCTTTCACTTTATGGTGGGGCCGACCTG
>JASDQU010408807.1:0-10555 GCA_032191745.1 Picea mariana
CTTGAGATTTATCAATTGGATAAAGAAGTTATTGCTCCTTGTATCCCCATAGTGTGCTATCATTTCTTCCGTGAAAATTATCCAAATGACAAGTGATTTGCGAGAACAAAGCCATTGATACCATACAAATTGATTTGGTTCTAAATATAAAGAAGCAATTCTACCTTTTGTGTATGTGGCACATTATGTAGATCAAAGAATTTCTCCATCTGAAGTTTCCATGTATTGGGTCCTTGCCATCAAACTTCCTCATATCAATCTTAGGAACATGGTTGGTCTTCAACCCAAAGTTGGAGTTTCTCCATTATTGATTCACCTTCCTTGTGTCCTCATCATGAATTTCATGGGATACATTTTCACTTTCAGGTGTCCTCTCTATTAGGAAATTTTTCAATCCTTCCATGATCTCCCCTTTTAAAGCATCCATCTTAGTATTTATTGCCTCAAGCTTAGCTTCTGCTGAATCCATCATCTCTTGTAGTTCATCTTTTGTTACTGTATTCTTTTGTAAATCATTTATGTCCCTATGCATTTATTCACTTTCATCAAGAGTCCAAGTAGGATTGTCTGGAGGCTTATTTGGTGTAGAAGTTCCCTTCTTTGGTGGCATGTTGGCCAAGTATCACTTTAAACCTTGATTTTGGGGTGGTTCTACTAGACAATCTTCCTTTTATTGTATCTCCAAAATTTTGGCCCTTCTGAGTATGAAATTTTAATTTTTATAGGTCTCTGATATTTCTTCTCTTCAATGCCACAGTTTTGATAAAAATTGGATGTGCCAAGTGGAATTTATGGTAACTTCCCCACAACTTTCTTATGTTTTTCCTTTCTAAGAGATCTCACTTGTATAGCCCGACCCACACAAATTAATTGATATACAATTATGAAACTCGTACCAGAACTACTATCTGTTGACTATCTAATGAAACCAGTCTCACTCAATTTGGATACTCTCGGAAGAATTTATGATTGTTTTACCCGAAACACCTTCTTGAGACTAGTCAATAGGACTAGTCAGATACCCTATCTTCCACAGGGTGTATCTACAAATTTACGATGACCCAAAAGCTGAAATTGCTACCACAGATACCTTACTAATTTATGAGAATATCCTATGGAGTTCCGATTCTAAAACATTACATAAAAATGTTTATAGTGAAAATTTCGCAATGAATCAATTCAGGATGAGTCCAGAACCCTATCATACAAAGGCTGTATCTCTAAAACTATAAGGCCTTAGGAGATGAATTTTTAACCCAACGTACCTTGATCTGTCTACTAAATATCCTCCAAGTCGTTCCTTCTGAATCATTGTAGAAAAAAAATTATAGAAAAAATTCCATGGTGTCTCAGATGTAGCAGCAAAACCCCAAGACCTTGAGCTCTGATACCATATGTTAAGAACCAAATATCAATATAGCATAGAAAAACTTAGAATAAGTACTCAAAACCTTGAATAAGAGAGAATTTCAGATAATAAGCCTCTTCGAGGGGGCAACCTCTTTTTACCCCACATAAATGTTCAAGTACAAGATGATTCCAAATGAAAATGTCTCGTTGGTATATACAGGAGACTAGGAGGTATAATTACAACTAATGGAATAAAGATGACATAAATAAAATAACATTACTAGTGTAATATGCCCCAATTAAGGGGTAATGAGCCAATATTAGGGCTTAACACACGATACCAAACAGTAAGTTGTCAATTTTTTATATTTTAGCTACTCCTTTCGATTATGATATGTTTGTTTACAGTGACCTACAATCCTCACAATTATTTCTTCTAAGACATTTTGACTTTTGACTTTTATTTTTTATTATCGATTAACTATTAAGATCGATATTCTTCAATTTGTACTTTAGAGTAGTGTGTATTGAATCAACATGGAAAATAATTACACACCATTTAATGAAAGTGGTCAAAATTTCTCAAACTTGAATCACTCGACACCATACACTAGCCTCTAAGTTGTTTTGTAGAGAAAATGTCAATCTTTGAAATTCACCACTAAAAAAAGAATGTCATCCACAATTGGGTTTGGTTGGTTTAAATTATGACATGTTTATTTGCAACTACATACAATGGTCACAATTTTATGCTACTTACAGTGGTCACGATTTTTTTTCTAAGACACTTTGTCATGTTCTCATTTTTCATTATCTGACTAGTAGATTTCATCATGTTATCATAGATTTCATCATGAAATTTTTATATTTTAGCTACTCCTTATTAATAGTGTATAAAAAAGTTACATCAACTACAAACTAGAGTTAATCACTACATCTAGAATTGTGTGTGATTATAAAAAATTGAGAGCAACAACATCACATAAGAATACAATGTTATATGACTAACCTAACCTAATACTAGACTAAAAATATTACATTAATATATATAGGCACAACATCATAGAAACACAAAAGTTAGAGAGATAACAAGGTCTCTAAGGGATATGATTAGACCTAAGAGGATTTTTTTTCCACTTTCTATTTCAAACATTAGTCCAACTGGTAAAGTTGTTATGAGTTGGTGGTTTTGTAATAAGGATTAAATTTGAATAAGGAATTGTAGTCTCAAATTAATCTAGATTGATAATGACATTCTTTTTTAATGTTTGAATTGACTTATTGATGGAGTAATTTTCCCTCTTCTTAAAATACTTCTTCGGAAAATATTTTTCTTGAAATTTCACATGAATTTCCATAGAATATACTAACTAGATCCAAAAACCAATGACATAAATATTTTGAAATATGTTACTGCACATACAATATATTATCAAGGAAAAAAAGCGACATGAAATTTCATTTGAACAAAAATTTACAAGTTAAATGAGTACATAAATAAAAAAACATACTAACCTTGCAAGTTCAAAATCCAAGCTATGTAGATTGAGAATTGGATTTGTTCAACCGGTGGGTGATGGAAAAAATAAACAGCTCAAACAAAAGCCACGAACAGCCTCGCAACTATAGCAAATGTGTCGCAAAGTCTCTTAAAGTCATGTATATATAGATCTACTATCGTCGATATAGCGACGAAAATGCCTAAGTTGACCCACAAAAAGCCAAATAGTCATTGCAAGCTACGTTTGTTAGGAGATGTTTTTTAAGGTAGGCAATAATGATCACTATAGCGATGAACTTTCATGGCAATATCGACAAAAATCCCACCCAATTTAAAAAAAAAAATGAAAATAATGGAAACGTGGAAAATTTTTGTGGAATAATCCACCCATATGTAGTAGTGTATATGTCACATATCTATCACTCCATATATCATGTCCCCAGAGGATGCCTGCATGAATATTATGATCATGCATCTCTTGAAGGAGGTCGAGACTATGACGTTTCTCACTTGGCTTCTTGGAAACAGCAAGGACACTTTGTCCGAACTACACCTCTTCACTTAGAGCATATCCATACTTTGTTCTAGGCTAGGAGTGAGTCACACTTCTACTCTAGTGCAACTCACTCGTATACTTCGACAATCTTGTTGAAAAATTAACACTTAGTCATTTAAGCATACATCCATGAACATGAAAAACAAAGATAAAACTTGCGAAAAAACAAGAGACACATATATATAGTGCATGTGGCACAAGACGTGCCTAACACCTAGATAAGTCTTATTATTGTGAAACCATTACAAAATGAGAACTATCGGTTTGGTTTACAACATGGGAAAATTCACACGAAACACCTCACCTTACTAAGACACTCATACACATATTCATCACCCCAAGACTTTTCTATCACAATAACTTTCACAACTCCTATGATACACCCCAAATGTGTTTCCACCACAGACTCACCTTCTCTTCTCTATCGCTAGAATTCAAATAGAATTGAGATTTTGTCTCATAACATGCCTCTTCTAGACCTGCAAAAATACTTCCCCAAACTCCAAAGTCACCATACCTATTGCTAGACTCAACCCAAATAAGGTTGACCCAATTTTGTCCAAAAAATAACCTTAAGAAAACACAAGTCCTCCCATGTGGAGAGACTTGGCTCCTTAAGGGATATCACCCCTCCTTGTCCAAATATTCCTTAGAACCTCAGTGCTGATCTTTATCTCTTCCATTATGACTTCTATGTTGTGCACCTTATGTTCTTACATGGACTCCAAATGTCACATTTTTGAACCGTCATGTCCTTTAGGGGTGTCATACCCTTTCATGGACCTCAATGCCCAAACTAATCAATGTGCCACTTCCTAAACCAATGCACCCATGAACTCGTATGTTCATAAACCTTTGTGTCCCTTGGGACTGTAATTCCTTACTCTTGGGTGCGCTCCTCATTTTGACCCCTCATTCTTGGGAAATCCCCTTGGAATGTTAGTGCATCTAAGGAAACCACTTGCCCAACTAGTGTGACTATTGGGTGTCGAATAAACCCCAAATTTGGTCTCCTTGAGGACTTGGGTGAGGGTTCCCATGACCTTCTATCCAAGGATCTTACATCCTCCCCCACCTCAATTCATTTTCATCCCCAAGAACATCTACAAAAATGTGATCTATAAGTATCTTTATGAACTCATGCCCCCATCGCAACTAAGTCTGCTGGAAACCCAAATTGCTTTCAAACTAGACACCCCAAGTTTCCCTAGGAAATGGAAACCCCAAGTTTCCAACTCGAACTACAATAATCCACAAACCCATGCAACCACCTGCACTACTCCATGACCAAAGTTATATGTGACCAATTTGTCTGTTACATTATAAATACATCTCCTCCCCAACTTTGTCCATAATTTCTAAGCTGTCGTTGTCATGCTACAACGATCACACTCTATCTTGTTGTTTCTACTATTGTAATCTCATGAAAAAATGTCTAAGTGTTTAAATTCTATGAACTACTATTTCATCCTACTCCAACTATTTCTGGCATGTCTCCACACATTGTCCGTCTCAAGTCCTTCACTAGTCAGGTGATTAGTCCAACTGTTGCATCCAAGTCTTGAGTTATGCCTCCCCATTCCTAAACTCACTTGTTTCTATATTTATCTTTGTCACTCCATCCAAATCCAAATACTAAGGAAGGAATCCATCCTTTTCTCACTATTTCCACATCCAATCATTGTCAAGGAGATCATCCACAATGTCCAAATGTTGTGCCTCCAAACTTACTAGAGCATGATGAACTAGTCAAATGACTAGTAAAACCATCACACTCCTTGAGTCTACACACCCTCATGCACAAACGTGTCACTTCCTTTCACATTTTGATTTGTCCGTACATGTCCTCGGATCAAGGAAAGTTCACTCATAACCTTGTTGTACTATGATATCACCCTGAAATAATGTCATCCATGACACCTTGACTCCACTGCCCACCTCATGGCACAGTTAGCCAATATTCTACAACCACACATAGTATGCATCACACCCAAGTCTACAAAGAGTCAAGGGAAATAACCATGCGTCTACACTTCCAACCAAATTTTCCCTTGTGACTTAAACTACGATCAAGTCCATAAGTCTGTCTTCCTTGGCCAAATTCTCCCCATATTTATATGTGTATTAAAATTTGAAACATACCATATGCACCAAGAACCCCATGTCCAGACTATATTTTCTTCATTAATTCATCAACTAACCATGCTACTATGTCTACCTCTCCATTCCTTGAAATGGTTAGGATTCACCCTCAACTATGATTCCCATAGAAAGAGAAAGGCCCATGCCCAAGTAATCTCTTCATGTTGCAATTTGTTTATCTGCACAGTCCTCCAAACCAAGGAAATTTCTCAACTCACCTCCTTCCATCGATTCACCTCTCTACAACTAAACATTTGTGTTGAATGTGGCCAATGCACCCACACTCCTCAAACATCCCAACAAACTGTCCAAAGTGCTCCAAGTAGAATTATTCACCTCAAAGAACTTCCATGCCTTAGGCATGTTCAAACCAATACTCCTTCCAACCTCAACCAATGACCCCACGATATCTTTGTTTCACCGCACAATCATCTGCAAGTGACTAATGTGCACTTCGCCTCAACCAATGTACCATACCAAAGGGAATCAAACACCACACAATTCACTTGGTCTACGTTCTTCCCATTTAGGTTGACTATCGACAATTCTTAGTCAACTTATTTTTCGACTGCATCCATCTCCTAGAAAGGAACTCCCTTGCACCTCTTGCAAGCATCCAAAATCTAACACTATCTTCATGAATGTAAAGTCATCAAATGACCCAACAAATATAGCTAAGGCACCAACACAACAAGGTACCTCATCCAAGAGTTAGGAAACTCCTCAGGTCACCTCCACAACTGCACCCAAATATTCCTAATTCCACCATATGAATCTTCCAAGTAGGTTACCCCAATATATGCACACATTTACCCAAGTCAAGGTGTCCCAAATTCTACATGACTTCTTCACATTTTCACCACTTGAGACACCCTCAAGTCTGTTGGTTTTCATCATAGAAATGGATTACTCTTGAACTATCAAGTCATATGAATTCCCTTTGAAGAACTCATGACAACACTTAGGAAATGCATGAACTCAAAACCAACCATACCTTTTCAATGACATTCTTGGTTGCAACCATGGTTTAACTCTATTGTCTTGGACCTTTGCTTTCCCAATTCATGGACTCTTTTCATGAACTCCCCTAAATCATCGTCTACAGATCCAAAACCCTACATAGCACCTTAATTGCGATACAAGGTTGATTCCATCTATCCACTTAAAAAATAAATATAAGTCCCAAAATTCCCATGCACTTGGACAAACTCATCTCCAATGTCCCGCGATCTCCGCACCTTGAATACTTCCACTTCAAGGCATCATTAACACACTACCTATCTACTTATCCATATTTTTGCTAACTGAATGTCATAACTCTTCAAAAAGATACCACAATCAAAGGCTATGATAGACCCACTCATCCAATAACCCATCTCAACTCAACTGTTGTTCTTAGTGATTCACGACATGAATATGTCATGATGAAAAAGTGCCCAACCAACTTCCTTGTTGTGAAGTTTCTCTAGGTCGCATTAAGTCATCCAACTCACCCAAGTGCTTCAAATCATCCTTGGATTAAGGAAAGGGTACCCATCACCTTGTTTCACTATGAAGTCACCCCAAAACAAAGTAATCTACGATACCTTGACTCCACTGTCCATCTCATGGTACAATTATCCAATCTTCTGCAATCACACATAGTCTACATCACACCCAAGTCTGTGAAGAATCAATGGGAATAATCATGCATATGATCTTCACACATACAACCAATTCTACCCTTGCAACTCAATCCTATGATTATGTCCACAATTATGGATTCCTTGGTTGAATTCTCCCCATTTTTGTCTATGTCTATTGATATAAAATGTCCCATCTGCACCAAGAACTGCATGTCCATACTGCCCTTTTCACATTACTTCATCACCCAACCATGATGTTGTTTCTACCTCTCTATTACTAGGAATGGTTATGCTTCACCCTCAACCATGCTTCCCAAGACCATAGAAACTCCCATGTCCAAATAATCTCTTTATGCTACAATATCCATTTCTGCACAATCCTCCAAACCAAGCCAAATACACAACTTACCTCCTTCCATTGAGTCATCTCTCCACAACTCAATATTTGAGATGAGTGTGGGAATTTCACCCACACTCCTAAAAACTTCCCCATGAATTTTCCAAAGTGTACTATGTAGAATAATTCACCTCAAAGAACTTCCATGCCTTGGCACATACGAGATAATACTGCTTCCAACCTTAACCAATGACCTACTATGGATCTATGAGTCATCTCACAATCATATACAAGTCACCAAGGTGTTCTCTTCCTCATCCAATGTCCCATACAAAAGGAAAGAAATAAAAACCCAAGTCACTTGGTTTGTGTTCTTCCCATTAAAGTTGATTGCCAACAATTCTTGGTTGACTTCTTTGCTAACTCTGTCCATATTGTAGAACAAAACTACCTTGCACATCCATAAGAATCTAAACTCTAGCTCTATCATTGTGACTTTCAAGTCATCACATGACCCAAAAAATTTGGCTAAGGCACCAACACACCAAATTACCTCATCCAAGAGCTAGGAAAATCCTCAAGTCACCTACACAACTACATCCAAATCTACCTAATTCCACCATGGGACTCATCCAAATAGGTCACCTTAATATCTTTGTACATTCACTCAAGTCAAGGAATCCCAAATTCTACATAACTTCTTCAAATGTGTAGCACTTGAGACACCCTCAATTTTGTCACTTTTCACCATGGAAACGAATTACACTTGAACCACTAAGTCATATGAATTCCCTTTGAAGAAATGAGGACAACACTTAAGAAATGCAAGAACTAAAAACCAACCATACCTTTTCAATGGCATTATTGGTTGCAACCATGATTTAAGTCTATTGTATTGGACCTTCACTTTCCCAAGCCACCTATTCTTTGCATGAACTCCCCTCAATCACTATTTTCAACTCCACAAACCTGCATAGCACCTTCATTGTGATACAAGTTTGAGTCCATATGTCCACTTCATAAATACATCTAAGTCCCAAACTTCCCATGCAATCGTCCAAACTCATCTCCAATGTTCTAACATCTCTGCACCTTGATTTCTCCCGCTTCATGGCACCATGCACACATCACTCGAATGATAATCCACATTGATACTAAATGAATATCGTAATTCTACAAAGATATAACTCATCTGAAGGTTGTGGTCGACCCACTCGTCTAATAACCCAACTCGACCCAAATTTTGTTCTCAGTGATGCATGACATGAAGATGTCATGATGAAAATACACCCAACCAACTTCTTCGCTGTGAAGCTGCTCCAAGTCTCCCAACTCACCCAAGTTTCTTCAACTTGTCGCATGCAATCCTATCCTTTCCTGAGTCTTCATAAAGGTGTGTTCACTTCATCGTAACCCAAAACTACTCCACTTCAACCTCTGCGATCACTTATGCAATCACCCTCTATGATCACTTCTGCGATCAAATTTGTGACAAGTCCTATGTTCGTCTTCCTTTCCCCAGTGATTTGTTTCACCACAAAATCTACATTTTCTCTTCTCAAGGTGTGTGCACAGGTCTGGAACTTACTTCTATCACAAATTAAACCAAGAAATTATGTTCCCAGACTATCTCTGTGAAAGGTCAATCCACCTTACCGAATCTTCATCAAGTCTATTCCCAAAGTAACTTCACAGCAAGTACACCTCAACACGACTATCGCCACCACAGTAGTAGAGTGTGCTTCAAGATCTAATGTCATCTATCACCAAGATTGTGGTGAAGAGCTAGCGAATATTTTCACCAAAATCAGCTCTGATACCATCTGTCATGAAGGTGATAGTGGTGAAGTTCTCACCAAATTATCCACCAAATAAACTCTCTACAACATGCTCTAATGTGTGATCTATCATTGTCAATGTTTGTGACATCATACATGTACTTCCATATAGGTATAAGTTTCTATACATGTGGAAGTCGTTCAAGCCTTCTACCTTCATACTTTACTTTAATTAAAAGAAGTATTAAAGTAAAATGTTTTTATTAATTAGTTGATTTTATTTAATAAATGCGATAGTTATTAGCATTAGTGAATTAAATCTTATCCATTGATCTCAAGTGAGGTGATATGTAATCTAAACCGTGAATCACTTTGGAGATTAGAGTTAGGTCATAACTCAATATTATAAAATCATGGTAAGGGTGAAGGAGGAGACACTTTTTGATACAGAGGGTTGAATCATGAAGGACTGTGATTCAAGGAGATATCAAATAGGTGCAGAAGGAATTTCATCTAGATGTCAGTACCAGTTAGGGAGAAGAGAGAACAAAGAAAGTCACAAGTGGGTTTCAACAGATTGGAGATGTAGCAGAAGGGTCATGTCATACATAGTTTTTCATATATTCTTTGTGTGCATGTACACGGGTTTCAGTGGAGACAAATGTGTATACATGGTTTTTCTTAAGTAAAGGTGCATACATCTCGGAAAACATGACAATCAAGGGTCGTACAACAACATAGTAGTTGTTATAGGTTGCAGGTGTTGTCTAATTTTTTTTGTATTTTCTTTGTGGTCCATTTTTCCAATAAGGGATCCCTTGTAAGCTTTGAAGTTATTTGAATGATAATATTAGTTGATGGGGAAAATATCTTTGTGTATTGTGTATGATATTTTGGTTTCTAGTATTGCTTTCGCTATTTATTTGAGTTTATTATTCGAGCAAGTGTATTATGTTTTGTGAGCCGCTAATTTTATTTACAACAAGGAAATCACTAGATAACAATATACCTTGGTGTTGGGATTAGAAAATAAACATGATATTAGAGCTCTCACTCTGAGAGGAAGCCAAATTTTAAATACACAACAATTATAAGAAAATCTATCAGATCTATAAGGAGATCTCAAAATATCTATAACCAATAGTCAGAAATAAAGGGTTGGATTTCAAGGAAAGAGTCATATTGAAGAAGAACTAGGGTTTGCAGTTGTACAGAGCTATATGTGGGTTGCAGTAGGAAAAATCATGTACATATGCAGTTTTTCTT
>JASDQU010408818.1:0-10554 GCA_032191745.1 Picea mariana
CCACCTTCAGTGCAACATGGTCATTCATCCAAGACATTTGTTTCTTCCCTGGAGTCTTGAAGAAATCCCCTCATCCCTTCTCCTCTCACAAAGGGAAGGAAATCAAGTAGAGATCATAGAGAAAAAAGGTAGAATCAAATATTTTCTTGGGCCATTAGTTAAACTTGGATTCTCACCTCTTTTGGTGGAGAATCCATTGTAATTATGTATTGTTTTTGCATCTTTTTATGCAAGCAATTCGTAAGAATTTATCATTGCACTGAAGGATCTATTAGAAAGAGTATTAGTAGGGAAAATAATTGGTTACACTCTTCTGAGCACTTCGATGGGAGGAGGAAAGAATACTAAGTCCCGATATTCCATTTTAAAATTTGTATTAACAAGTTGTTTAGTTCGATCACAACCTTTTTTCATACAATCATTAACCAATTTTGTTAAAAAAAGGAACATAAATGTTGCTCTCGCCAGGTTTGTTCTCGAGCTATATTAAGGTTGCTTATGTTATTGAACAATATCATGGCTTGTTCATGTAAAAAAGGATATATTGGCCTTTGAGGCCAATCTCTATGTTATAGAGCACCCAAGACCGAGTGCTAGGGATAGTGTTCAAAAGTAATCTTATAATTTTTCATTTATAAAAATATTCGGGCTTTGGGTCAAGCAAGCCCAAATCTCCAAGTCTCAATATCCATACAATTGAGAGCCAACGATTCATCATAGGCCAAGTCCCAAGGAGCAACGCTTACACAAGACACCATGAGGGAGTAGGCTAACTCGAGAGCAAACATACCCGCTTTTTAGGCAAAAAAATGGGTCTGAATCCGACTAGATTTTCATGGGTAACCTAAGTTTCGCATGGATCAAAGTTCCATGCATTTCATAACTTTACCTAGGGGTTTTGCCCCATTTTAAACCAACCGAGATGCTCAGAAAATTGACCATGGATTGGCTGGAAATTTAAAACTGCACCACCAAAAGGCTGGAAATTTAAAACCGTACAGATTTTCATGGGTAACCTAAGTTTTGCATGGATCAAAGTTCGATACATTTCAGAACTTTACCTAGGGGTTTTGCCCCATTTTAAACCAACCGAGATGCTCAGAAAATCGACGATGGATTCGCTGAAAATTTAAAACCACACCACCAAAACGCTGGAAATTTAAAACTGCACCGCCAAAAAATAATTTGCCCCATTTTAAACCAACCGAGATGCTCAGAAAATTGACCACAGATTGGCTGAAAATTTAAAACCGCACCACCAAAAGGCTGGAAATTTAAAACTGCACCGCCAAAAAATAATTTGCCCCATTTTAAACCAACCGAGATGCTCAGAAAATCGACCATGAATTGACTGAAAATTTAAAACCGCACCGCCGAAAAATAACTCAATAGGAGTTACCGCACCGCCAAAAAAAACTAAATATGAACAAATTGCTCCCGAGGTAGCACACACCAACCATGATGAAAGATTGCTCCCGAGTTAGCCCACATCCCCCATGAGGAGAGAGCTCCCCAGGAACATAGAATGTGCAAAATGCGTCGTAATACTGTTCATACACTGGTGAATAAAAGCAATAAACGTCTAATTTCGATTTGCATATGGGATATATCCCATAGAAGCAAATGGAGCGCCGAGGGAGAATACTAAATGCCAAAAGCCCGAGTTCAGTTGTCAAAGAAAGTTTGCAGGTGTCAAGAGTGTGTCTATCATCGGCAGCAGAGACCGCTCAACTCTCGAAGATCGCCTACGAAGCGCCTAACGACCAAATATCAAATACAAAGTATGTTAGTTATGATGCAGAGTCTCCTATTACCCATTGGTTTCGAATGTAGTGTTTCAATAAAGATTTAGTTAGAGCATTTCATCCGGGACAGGGTTTGAATGAGGGAAACATGAGAAAGTAGGGTTTGAGCAGAACGTCTCAAGCATCTCGAACTCTGTATTTAGGCATTTGCATACCAAAGTTTTGGTTTAATCACCATGCCTTGTTTTCTGAGAAAACATGTTTTATTGTAAGCTCCGATTTTTGTTATGCAGTTTACTGTGTGAGAATGGCAAGTTTGATGAATCATGTGTACTGCCAAATGGTTCTACGATGGAGATCTATGAGATTTATACTCAAGACGCTATTTATGAGAAAAAAGGATGTGTCAAGCTATAGTCATGGAGTATTGAAAATTTTCGGTTTTAGTGATGGTGAGAACCCAGATATACCTTGTGGGCAAGCTTTACCTTATTGATCTTGCAGGCAATGAGAACTAGTAATGAAGGCATATTTTGCAGGATTCACTAGGGAGAACAACTCCATTCATTGTGTGATTGAATCCAATATCATACCAAGAAGCCTTACACACAGTCATTCTAGCTGTTTGATTACAACCAATAGTTAATCATGTGACAATGGAAACTTTTCCGCATCCAAAGGCTGAAGAACAATGAAAGCATTCAAAGTTGAAAGGGAAAGGGAAGCTCTACAGATGGTTTTGGGACTAAACAACTTCTATCGATGGTTCGTGTTGGGATTCTCCCATACTGCATAGGCCCTCAGCTAGGTGACCAAGGGAGGTGGTAGGGCCAAGTTCATGTGGGGGAATGAGCAACAATGAGCATTCGATGATCTGAAGCATCGCTTGTGCTCAACTCCAGTACTCTCCTTTCCTGATCTGCAAAACCATTCGAGATTGAGATTGATGCATCTGACTATGTTGTGGGCACAATTCTCACTTAGCACGGGCATCTAGTGGCATACCATAGTGAGACACTCTCCGATACTATCCAAATATACCCCACCGATGACAGATAAATGAATTCCATTGTACAAGCCTTCCGTTAATGGAAACATTACATTCTGGGGAAAGAGACGATTATACACACTGATCACAAGCCTTTGGAGTTCATACAGACACAGGGGAAATTGTAGAACGACCGCCATCAGAAGTGGTCCACCTACCTGCATCAGTTCCATCTCAACATCAAGTATAAGACAAGTATCTCCAATCGTATTGTTGACTACCTTAGTCGACCTCCTGTGGCTGCACTCACCATTGTGCTCCATTCCTGTGGACATGAAGCATCTGAGTGGCCCCAACTTTATCAGCAAGATCCAGACTTCTCCACCACCTACCGGCTCTTGGGTACAGGCACAAATGTCACTGATTTTCACATTCAGGACACAATCTTATGCCACTTGGGCCATCTCTGTGTTCCTACAAGCGAGAGTGCAAAGATGATTTGGGAATCCCACTACCTTCGGGTGGTAGGGCATTTTGGCGTAGAGAAAACTGTGTCCATTCTTCAGAAACATTTTTATTGGCCAAAACTTCGACAAGATGTCAGCAAGTATATCAGATCTTTCACTTCCTGTGCCATTTCCAAACCAACCATCAAGAAGCAAGGCTTATACACCCTTCTTCCTATTCCCAAGAAGCCTTGGGAATCCATCTCAATGGACTACATGTCTGGATTGTCGTCCACCAAACAAGGAAATGACTGCTTGTTCATGGTTGTTGATCAATTTTCAAAGATGGAAATCCTCACAGCCTGTAAGAAGAACGTTACAACGACAGATACTAACAAGCTCTTCTTTGAACGAGTGTGGGTCCACTTTGGGATACCACAGACCATCATCTCCGACCGATACAACAGGTTCCTCAACACCTTTTGGTTGAGTCTCTGGTCTTTGTTGGACACCAAGCTCACCAAATCCACTGCTTTCCACCCCAAAATCGATGGCCAAACAAAGGTCGTCAATCGGATGATTGTGCACACCCTGCGCATGTACAATTCTAAGCATCCACGTACATGGGACGAGAGTCTCCCATATGCCCAACACAGTTACAACAGGGCTCTCCATAGTTCCACCGGCCATAGCCCATTTTAGGTGGGTCTGGGATTCGAACCCTTGGGACCCATTGACGTTGCACTTCCTCTTGCCACCGCACAAACATACTCTTCCTTTGATTAGTCTGCAATCGAAAAAGCCACCATATTCATTGAGCAAATTCAACACATTCACCAACAGTTTCAGGAGATTTTGCAGAAATCCAATGCTAAGTACAAGCAATGCCATGATCAACATAGGGTACCACACCAGTTTCAGGTTGACGAAAAAGTCTGGTTACATCTGCAGAAGGAGCGTCTCACCGGGCCCCATCAGAAGCTTTTCCCACTTTGTTATGGGCCTTACACTATCACCAAGGCGGTGGGTAGCATTGCTTTTGAGCTCAACACTCCACCCTTCCTTGGTCTGCATCCAATATTCAATGTGGACCTCCTTTGACCATATTTTCCACCATTATTGGACACCTCTGAGATTGCAGAACAATTGACACCCATAGAGCTCAACCATGACTGTATGGAACAAGCATCCACTGATCAGATAGTGGACACACAGGTCAAGGGCACTTGCCAACAATGAATCTAGCTTTATCGGGTTGTTAAGGCAGGGCAACTCCTACACCAAGGCAAGTGGCTCACCCGGGGCCAAATCTAGTAGAAGTTTCCTCATCTAATGGGGAAACTCAACGCAATGGAGACCATTGCTTCCTAAGGGGGGAGGATTGATCCAGATGGATATTGGTGGCCACCCACCTATTTCAACTAGCTCTTCGTGTCCGTTTTTTGTTCAACGCGTTCTTCTGTACTGCTTTGTAATTGTGGGTTCTACACTTCTGGGGCTATCTTAAGTCCTACACATCCTCTAGGTGGATACAGGTGGCCTCTTGCCTAATCCAACTAGTTTATTTTGTATGTTTTCATGTCAGCACATCTTGCTGTACTTTTGGGGCCATTTTGGGGCCCTAAATGTTGTTTTTTTTGGCTCGCCATAGTCAAAATGTAGACAAAGTTAGAGTTTGAGGGCAAAATGTGTAGCTCTCTTAAAGACCTTTCCAACGGGCTATCATGCGCCTAAAACGGAGGTCGTATGCAAACGTTACAGCCCTAGGAAGTTGAGGTACCAAATTACACCAACTTACCCATAGGGCCCACATGACTTTTGGCGTTTCACCTTCTAGGGTTAGGTTTTTGGATGTCTAGGGTTGTGGAATTCATAAGTAATATAAAAAAGGCCTTTGGAGCCTCATTGTAATCAATTCTTCTTAGAAGGATGCACACAACAACCACATCTCTTCTCAGAGATAGCTACCACCATTCGAGCAAGTTTCAGTTCTGCAGTTTTATAGTTTCAGCCTATTTCATTATTTAATAGAAGATATTGTTCACTGGATATTTGTGATATTCTTCATATCTCTTTGTCTATTGTATTCAGTCTGTTAATTGGTTCGTTTCGCTCCTAAATCTGGATCATAGAGGAAACAAAGGAAGAGGAGGAAGCAGAAAGGGAAGATGAGGAAATAGTGGAGAAATAGTAAGAGAATGGTGTAAACATTATTGTTGATCCACTTTTTAGAGTACACCATGCTCATTCATTCGAGACATCTGTTTCTTTGACCATAATATTGAATAAATCCCCTCCTCCCTCCTCTCACAAAGGGAAGGAAATCAACCTGGGATGATAGAGAAAAAAGGTAAAATCAAATATTTTCTTGGGTCATTAGTTAACCTTGGACTCCCCCCTTTTTAAGGGGGGAAATCATAAAAAAATCGTAACTATGTATTGTTTTTTCTTCTTTTTATGCAAGCAATTTGTAATAATTTATCTTTGTACTCAAGAATATGTTAGAAAGAGTATCATGGCCAATTTTTGGTTTCACTCTTCTTAGCACTTCGATGGGAGCATGAAAGAATTGTAAGTCCCAATCTTGCAATTGTAAGTCTCAGTCTTCCATTCGAGTCCCATACGGATTAAGAGATTATTTCCCCAATAGGGATAGAAGAGGAGGAAATAAAGGAAGAGGAGGAAGAGAAGGAAATAGAGGAAGTAGAGGAAACAAAGGAGGAATGCGAGGAAGAAGAAAGGAAAAAAAAACAAATTATGGAGAAAGAGTAGGGGAAGGGTGTAGACACTCTTGTTGATCCACCTTCAGTGCAACATGGTCATTCATCCAAGATATTTGTTTCTTTCTTGGAGTCTTAAAGAAATCCCCTCATCCCTTCTCCTCTCACAAAGAGAAGGAAATCAAGTAAGGATCATAGAGAAAAAAAATAGAATCAAATATTTTCTTGGGCCATTAGTTAACCTTGGATTCTCCCCTCTTTTCGAGGGGGATAATCATAAAAAAAATTGTAATTATGTATTTTCTTTTGCATCTTTTTATGCAAGCAATTCGTAAAAATTTATCATTGTACTCAAGAATCTGTTAGAAAGAGTATTAGTAGGGACAATCGTTGGTTTCCCTCTTCTTAACACTTCGACGAGAGGAGGAAAGAATACCAAGTCCTGATATTCCATTTTAAAATTTGTATTAACAAGTTTTTTTAGTTCGATCACAACCTTTTTTAAATACAATCATTAACCAATTTTCTTTAAAAAAAAAAAAACATAAATGTTTACACAAATTTCTAGATTAAAAAAAAAAAAAAACAATTTTTTTATTGTTGCATACATACGTAGAAGTAAGATCCATTATTTGATTAAGAGTAAAGAAGCATTTATCTTATAGAAAATTTATCAATTTAAGAAGAAGGAAGATTGCTTTACCACAACCCATAATCAAGTATGCCCCAATTCTACCTCGCTCTCCATTTCCAACCCTCCATGCTGAATGATTTCCAATAACTGGAAAAGCCAATACTAATGCCTTCCATTGAATAAGCACATTTTGGATTCTCTTCTTTGGCCTTTTGATCCAATCCATAAAAGTTCTTGGAGCTATATAATTTTGTTCTATTATTCTTTTCCATAAACCCATCTTTGATATTAGATTCCAAAGGATTTTTATTGCAAGGGATTTACCAAAAGTATGTACTTTTTTTAGTCACTATCGCCCCCACTTCCTTTGATTTTGCAATATTTTTCCATCTGGCCAATGGGATACCTCCACTGTTAGTATCTAGATCTACAAGATTTAAATTTTTTTACTCTTGTGCCCATTTTGACAGCGCTTGTGCTAAAGATTGATGCACTATCAGAAAAAATGACTTTCTTGTAGTGTCATCATGATCTAGTCAAAATTATAACCTCTTCACCGATTTTGTATCTTTTTCCAAAAATCTTTCAAGATCTTTGCCAAGTTTGTTCTTGAGCTATATTAAGGTTGCTTATGTTATTGAACAATATCATGGCTTGTTCATGTAAAAAATGATATATTGGCCTTTGAGGCCAATCTCTATGTTATAGAGCACCCAAGACCGAGTGCTAGGGATAGTGTTCAAAAGTAATCTTATGATTTTTCATTTATAAAAATATTTGGGCTTTGGGTCAAGCAAGCCCAAATCTCCAAGTCTCAATCTCCATACAGTCGAGAGCCAACGATTCATCATAGGCCATGTCTCAAGGAGCAACGCTTACACAAGACGTTATGAGGGAGTAGGTTAACTTGGGAGCAAACATACTCGCTTTTCAGGCAAAAAAATGGGTCTGAATCCGACCAGATTTTCATGGGTAACCTAAGTTTCGCATGGATCAAAGTTCCATGCATTTCAGAACTTTACCTAGGGGTTTTGCCCCATTTTAAACCAACCGAGATGCTCAGAAAAACGACCATGGATTGGCTGTAAATTTAAAACTGCGCCACCAAAAAGATGGAAATTTAAAACTGCACAAATTTTCATGCGTAACCTAAGTTTCAAATGGATCAAAGTTCCATACATTTCAGAACTTTACCTAGAAGTTTTGCCTCATTTTAAAACAACCGAAATACTCAGAAAATCGACCATGTATTGACTGGAAATTTAAAACAACACCACCAAAATATAACTCAATGGGAGCAATTTTAAAACCACACTACCAAAAGGCTGGAAATTTAAAACCCCACTGCCAAAAAATAACTCAATAGGAGCAAATTGCTCCCGACTTAGCACACACAAAATGACGAGAAATTGCTCGCGAGTTAGCACACACCCACACCCACCATGAGGAGACAGCTCACAAGGAACATACAATGTGCACAATACGTCTGGATACTCTCCATACACTGGTGTATAAAACCATTAAATGTCTAAATTCGTTTTGCATATGGGATATATCCCATAGAAGCAAATGAAGCGCCGAGGGAGAATACTAAATGCCAAAAGCCCGAGTTCAATTGAAAAAGAAAGTTTGCAGGTGTCAAGAGCGTGTCTATCATCGGCAGCAGAGGCCGCTCAACTCTCGAAGATCGCCTAAGAAGTGCCTAACGACTAAATATCAAATACAAAGTATGTTAGTTATGGTGCAGAGTCTCCTATTACCGATTGGTTTCGAGAGGTGATATAGTGTTTCAATAAAGATTTAGTTAGAGCATTTCATCCGGGACAGGGTTTGAACGAGGGAAACATGAGAAACTAGGGTTTGAGCAGAACGTCTCAAGCATCTCGAACTCTGTATTTAGGCATTTGCATACCAAGGTTTTGGTTTAATCACCATGCCTTGTTTTCTGAGAGCAAAAATGTTTTATTGTAAGCTCCGATACTCGTTATGCAATTTACTGTGTCAGAATGGCAAGTTTGATGAATCATGTGTGCTGCCAAATGGTTCTACGATGGAGGTCTCTGAGATTTATACTCAAGATGCTATTTATGAGAAAAAAGGACGTGTCAAGCTATAGTCATGGAGTATTGATAATTTTCCAGATATGCCTCTTGTGGGCAAGCTTTACTTTATTGATCTTGCAGGCAATGAGAACTGGTAATGAAGGCATATTCTGCAGGATTCACTAGGGAGAACAACTCATGCTCCATTGACCACGTGCTTGAATCCAATATCATACCAAGAAGCCTTACACACAGTCAGTCTAGCTGTTCGATTACGACCAATAGTTAATCATGTGACAATGGAAATTTTTCCGCATCCAAAGGCTGAAGAACAATGAAAGCACTCAAAGCTGAAAGGGAAAGGGAAGCTCTACAGATAATGAAAGACCTCTTAACTCTTGTAATTAATCAGGGAACTGTTGCTGATCGCATGGATTACAATATTCAAAATGTTGCAGCTATAGTTGATCAAAGGTCAAAACTGTATCCAGCATTTTCAGGGCACCTGACAGCAGGGGAAAGTTACTCCATACTATATTGGCAACAGTTGAGCATAGAGAGCTTCAAAAATATTATCACTCGAAGGTTTTATGATCACATATCCCGAATTTGAAGGTGGAACATCTAAAGACAGGTGGCAGTCAACAAATTTCATTAAAGGGAGCAAAATTCAGTTTTATTTTCTGAGGCATTAGAAACATTCCAGGTGCAGATAAATATTAGATGGAAGTCCAAATCAAAACTAATATTCCAAACCAATAACTGTCCTTTTAAGCTCAGATTGTATCCATATTTTTAGCTGTTGATCAGGGTTTGGTTTTATTAATTAGTTTTCTGATATTTCTAAATCTGGAGATGAATCCAGATTTGGTTTTTCTCTATAAAAATAAGGATAAAAAATGAAATTAGGAGAGGATAGTGGAGGCCTGAGATAATGGAGGCCTGAGAGAGGCCTGTTGTTTTCCATTGTAAGTCCGAGGGCAATTCTTTTATATTTTTCAACATCAGAACTATATGAAAACCATGCTTATCACTCTGTGTTTTATATCATGTTTCCATATTATTTCTGAAAACCATGCTTATCACTCTATGTTTTATATCATGTTTCCATATTGTTTTATATCCAGGTGGATATTGGTGGCCACCCACCTTTTTCGACTGGCTCAAAACAATTTTCTGGCAATTTTGGCAATGTACTATTTTTAGCAGGTTTTAATTTCCGGGGCCATTTTGAGGGCCTAAATGAAGGTTTTTCGAGATCGAGGTTCTCAATGATGGCCAAAGACATGATTGAGCCCCAAAAATGAATCTCCTCAATGATACCTTTCCAACGAGCTATCATACACCTAAAACAGAGATCGTATGCAAAAGTTACAACCCCGGGAAGTTGATGTACTAACTTACCCAAACGGGGCCCACATGACTTTTGGCGCTTCATCTCCTAGGGTTAGGGTTTTGGATGTCTAGGGTTTTTGACATTCCTGTTTATTGTAAAAAGGCCTTTAGAGCCTCATTGTAATCATCTTCTTGCGAATGCGAGTAGCCGTCACATCTCTTCTCAGAGATAAGCTGCCACCATTCTAGTGAGTCTTTCACTCTATATTTTTACAGTCTCTGTACATTTCTTTCATTAATAGAAATCGTGTATTAGTGCATATCTGTGCTTATGGTTGCATCTTTGATACATTTCTTTTATATTATTGAATATCTGTGATATCTCTGTGCATTTCTTTATTATATCTCCAATCTCATTTCGTGCCGAAAAGAATCCGGATCATCTTATTTGAATAAAACTAATACATTAATTGTTTAGTGTACTTACTCTATTTTAGTAATTCTTTCAGATATCAAGTTTTCATTCTCAGAAACAATGATGCTTGTATTTTCCGTAGATTATTTTCCTATTACCTCTACCTATCCATGTTATTATCAACTTCTTGTCTATTAGCTGGTTCAATTATCTTTGATCAATGAAATAT